>VUYV01000235.1:85377-116575 GCA_008711295.1 Anarhynchus alexandrinus | reverse complement strand
GGGGCGGGGGGGGGTGTCCGGCGGCGGGCGGGGCTGACGGGGGTGTGCTGTGCCGTCTCCGTGCAGGTGCGAGCGCCCGCCTCCCCGGGGCAGCGCGGATGCTGCCCTCCTAGGCGCGGGGTGCGCTGCCCGCCGCCCGCCTAAATCATGGTGATCATGTCAGAGTACGCCGCCGTGCCCGCTGGCGGACAAGCCCAGCAGCGGCCTCTGCGAGTCGGCTTCTACGATATCGAGAGGACCTTGGGAAAAGGCAACTTCGCGGTGGTCAAACTGGCCAGGCACAGAGTGACCAAAACGCAGGTGGGTGCCGGGGCCGCCGGGGGGGGGAAGGTGAAGAAGCCCCGTTAACTCGCCGAGGGCCGGCAGCGGTGGGCTGCCGCTGCCAGCGGCGTGAAACGAACCGGGGCTGGAGGTGAAAAGAGCGGCAGAGAGCTTTGCGAAGTCCGGCGGGCTTAGCCCGCCGCGTTGATCGTACACCAGTAGTTGAGGTGGCCCTTCGTAGGAGCTTCAGGTTTTCCCGGTGTGTTCGACAGAGCTCGTGTAAAATTAAAAGCGAGCAAGAATACGTAAAAAATAACATTTCTGAGTGCTACGGGGGCTTCGTTTAATTACTCTGTCTTAGTTCGCTGAAGAGTCCAACAAATTAAGGATCTTTTGAAGACTTTCGATGGTCTTAAGTTTTTCATTCAATGTCTGTGCTTCAAGAACAAAGAACTTGCAGTGCTGTTTGCAGAAATAATTTATTAATGGGCATGCAATCGTATTTATATTTCTAGTGCATGTCAAAATCGTATCAGTCACTATAGTAGAAAATAGTCTTTTAGAGGAATCTGTTTTTCACTGGCATGGGATGGATTAAAAGATTTACCGAATCCTGTCCAGTGCTAATTTCTGCAGTTCTGTTCACTACCTTATGTGTAATCCTTTGACGTAGAAAAGAAAAACGAAAATGCTCTGTCGTGAATTCTCTGCAGTTCAGAAAAACAGAATCAGCTTTGTCAAGTCCATACTTTAAAAGCTACTTTACTTGGATTTTGTGAGTTTGTGTGTGATCTTTTTTTTTTTTTGAGAGATCTTAAAAGTAAGAGTAACTAGAGTAACTATTTTGTAATACCTGGGGTTGTTTTATTTTATTATTTGTTAAATCTGCAGGTTGCAATAAAAATAATAGACAAAACAAGGTTAGACCCAAGCAATCTGGAGAAGATTTATAGAGAAGTTCAGATAATGAAGCTTTTGAATCATCCCCACATTATCAAGCTATATCAGGTAAGAAAGCTTTGAAGTACAGCACGCAAATGGGATATGCTTGTGCTCTTCTCTTGCACGTGATTTTAAATCAAATATTTGCAGAGAGAATGCATATTAAAATACTTTTTGAAAAACACTTAAACTGTTTTTTTTTTTTAAAGTCATTCATCATTCTCTGAACAAGATTTTGGTACATTAGACAGCTTTTTGACAAAATGCACTGTAAAATTTACAATTAAAACTAGGCTGAAGTTTGTTTCAGATTGAGGAAGTGATTATCTGAACTTCTATGATTAACTTGCCTTTCCTTAACTCTTCTGCTTTTCCAGTTTAGAGGGCTAGAACTTCTTATGTGCTTTTGATAACAGGAAGACTTAAACTCATGTCAGATAGCATAGAAGAAAGTGCAAAAGTTGAGTTTGCCATAAGTGGAAGGGATTTAAAATCAAGAACAATTAAACCAAATCAACCTAAGTAGAAAATCTAAGTAGAAATCTAATCTAAGAATTAGAATTCTAGTCTAAGCAGAAAATAAAAAGCCAACAAATGTTGGTATCTTAGAATATAGCAAAAAATGACCTGTTTGGTTATTCTGTTCCAGTTTGTGTAGTTTTGAAAGTGAACTTTAAATATCTTTCCCCTTGTAGAGTTTCATAACATGAATTTTGATTTAGATTTTTTCCAGTTTCTGCACTGATGGGTATTTTTAACAGTAAGAACAAATTAATGTGTTGTGCAGAAAGCAGGATCACGTCTGTCTAGTGAGCAAGGACTGCTTTGCAAATTCTAAATATTCAATCTAATTACCATTTGGTGTAAGTTCCTCTTAATCATCTTAAATAGTGCCATGTGGATTTAAGAAGAAGATGCGGTATCTCAGTCTGTCTGGAGCTGTCTAGAAGGGCAAGGGGCAAGAGAAGAATAGATGGATGAAGCAGGAGGTCTGAAAGTCCGTGTGCCGTAGTAAACACTATTATCAGCTGCAATCTTACCGTTGGGTTTGTTAGCTTTAAAAAAAAAAAAAAAAGAAAAAATAAAAGTCTTAATTAACGTGTAAGGCTGAAGAGCCAGTAAGGCAGGTGCTTAGGCAAGGCATTATTTTTAAAGACCTTGACATGCATGAAGTGCTTGATATTTATAGTATTAACCATCATAACAAAAATTATTCTGTGTTAATATCTGACGTCATTGTTGCCCATAGGGCAGTGTAGGGTATACAGAAACATTCTAACAGTTCGGTTGATTTCATTTCAGTGGAATGATGTGGGTGAAAATACTATTTCGAAGGTTTTAGAAAAGCAGGTTAAATTCCATCTAGTTGAACCACTCCACTTGATGGAGCAAATGACGTTGGTGGTGGACCATAATTTCTTTTCAGTGAAGTTTTCTTTTCTTTGTTGTTGTAACTGATGCTTTACCTGTTTGGTGGAGACTGAGAAGCAGGGATGGAATTAGATGACATACCAATGTAGGGTGTGTGTTCTTGTATTATTTCATCATTGTTTTAGTTTCAGCACCGCGTCTTAATTTCATCCAGCTGGCAACTTTCCCAGAACACTTTCCTTCAGTTTTTTAAACTGGGAACCTCTCTTCCTTTGCTCCCTGTTTGTTTATTTTCATTTTGTGTCTGTGTGTACTCGTAGTGAGGGGATGACAAGAGTCTTCCAAAAAGGTTACATGTTAGGAGCCTGGAAATTACAGCCTTTGAAGTAGTATTGACGCTTTTGTGATTGTTAACCTGTTGTGAGCCTTTTGCTTCCAAAACAAAATATCTGCTCTTTGAGATTCCAATTCCAGGTAAATGTTGTATTTTAAAGTCTGAAATGCAACATTTGAAAGGTGTGCCATAGTAACTGAAGATGAATTTGGAAATGCTCAGAGTTTCTCATTCATTGTTTGGTTTTCAGTTCTTCTTTCTTTTTTTTTTTTTTTCTCCAAAGGAAGAAATTAACAAGTATCAAAGGAAGTTGATACTAGATTGATAGGTGAAGGCTGGGCAATGTATTGACAGTTGTTGATGTGCATCAAGAACTGCCGTTACACAAACAGCAACCTATTGTCACTTGCATGGGAGGCTTGCTATGTCCCCAGCCAACACCAAATGGGAGCGGGGTATTTGATAGTACTTCTTGATTTGTCCAAGTTGCAGCCATCTCTCCTGATCTGAGTACCTACCAGCCTTGAAAAAAAGGTGACTTTATATAGACTTTAAGTGTCTTCGCATGTTCAGAATATATCAAATGAATTGTAAAACTATATACACATATTTTAACAAAAATGGAGTTCAGAGAAGTGTATGAAATGCTTATCAGTTATCTTATGGAGATTAGGTGGCATGGTAATGGTGAGAAGAACAATGGCATGGGAAACCATTGTATGGCGTAGGCACATAAGCATTGATTTGTTATCTTTTTCATTACCAGTTTGCTTGGAAAGAACACTGTGGTGCGAAATTAGATGCCTTTATTGCCAGCTGCTGAGGCAAATAAATAATTGAACTGATACGTTTGAGAATACACTTAGAAAAATGAATGAAAATAGAGGTCTGTGGGTTTTTTTAAGCATGTCCTCTTGTGTCTTCGCAGGTTATGGAGACAAAGGATATGCTTTACATTGTTACTGAGTTTGCAAAGAACGGAGAAATGTTTGGTAAGTCCTCACTGATGGACCTAACAGTTCTTTAGATTTAGAAACCGTGGCTTTATTATTGTCGTTACTTAGTAATATATATTCTGATTAAAAATCCAGGGTTGGCATTGTCAGCTGTCAAACAGCAAGTGCAGCACCTGCAGGATTATGAAAAATTTCCTCCAGGTGTTTCTAAACCCAGTGCCTCTTATTTTGTCTTGCAGATCATCTGACCTCCAATGGACACTTAAGTGAAAGTGAAGCACGGAAGAAGTTCTGGCAGATTCTTTCAGCGGTGGAATATTGTCACAGCCACCACATAGTGCACAGGGATCTCAAAACAGAGAACCTTCTGCTAGATGCTAACATGAATATCAAGTTAGCAGGTAATAAGAAATATGTGGTTACTCTATAAACAACATCAGGCATGTAGACAAATTCAGTCTCCGTAGGATGATCCTATAAATGTATTTATGGTAACTGAAAATAGAACAAAAGTTACTGGACAAAAGAGAATAGCTTAAATGAATAGGCAGAGAACAAAACAATACATTTGCTCCCTTCTCTCCATTTTCTACTACTTTTGAAATATTAGTATGTGATTGAGCGATGTCTTACCTCAGACTTTTACCTTCATTTCAGACTTTGGCTTTGGAAACTTCTACAAGTCGGGAGAGCCCCTCTCCACTTGGTGTGGAAGCCCACCCTATGCAGCTCCAGAAGTTTTTGAAGGCAAAGAATATGAAGGACCTCACCTTGATATATGGGTGAGCTTGATAGTCCTTAGAAATCGCATTTCACACTTCATGAGGGTCTGTGGGCTTTCAAAATCATCGCTTCTGCTGGAGTTACTCACATGCTGTACTGTTTTCTATTGACAGAGCCTTGGGGTGGTGCTGTATGTCCTTGTCTGTGGTTCTCTGCCTTTTGATGGACCCAATTTACCAACTCTGAGGCAAAGAGTGCTGGAGGGGCGGTTCCGCATCCCTTACTTCATGTCCGAAGGTGCTTTTTTCAAATCCTTAATGTTAGAAAAGGGGCTACAAGTAAAGGAATAACTGTCCTGTTCCTTCTTGGGACAATGACAGATGAGACTGGTTTTGCAGCTGACAATCACTGTGTCTTCATGTATCCAGTAATTTCTGTAGGGCTGCGCTTATAGTTGAGGGGCTAGTTGCACACATTTTCTTTTCTGGGATCCGCTTTATGGTGCGTCTAAAAGGCTGTAGTTTCCTTTCTTAGAGTATCTCTGTGGATTAGAAAAATACTTGACACCCTAGCTGGAGAAATAATCACTCACAAAAGAGAGAAAACAGGATTTTAATGAGACTAGCCTGCGATGCTGAGATGGGTGTAGTTCTCCTAAGATATTTTAACTATGCAGAAGGGGTATATTTCAGTGTGGCTATGCTGTCAAGGAGATCAGAAATAGTGGGGCTTAGCCCTGTTTCTTGAGTGCTCCAACAGTCTGGTGAGAAAAAGGAACTGAAGAGTATTAACACCTCGCTCTGATTTGGATTCAAAACCAAGTGAATGTACCTCTGTTTTTAAGTGAAGAGTGTCTTTTAAAGTCTGACCTTTATCACTCATAGCCATGAATGGCATTGATTCCCTGGTTATAAACAAATAAGCGGACTAGGAAGTTGTATGTGATGGGGTTGCCTACTAAATTTGGACCTATTTTTAGTGGATGTAACGTCATTAAATCTGCATCCACTCAAAACTAGCTGTCCTACAAGGTGCGAGGTCGCCTGAAACCTGCCAGTATCGAGTACAGCTTCATTTTCTGTAGGGACGTGTTGCTTTTTTGAAATGTATGTGGACATCTCTTGTGCTTTTTTGAATATCTGGTAGTCAGATCAGGCATCAGCTCCTCAGAAACCTTTAATTCCTGTTTTCATAAACATCATACACTGTTGCTGGGAAGGTTTCTTAGCAGTGACCTGGGGCTGGGCTGTTATTTTTACCCCTTGCTCATGAGTTTGTCTTTGTCATCTAGACTGTGAAACACTAATCCGACGGATGTTGGTTGTGGACCCAACCAAGCGAATAACCATTTCCCAAATAAAGCAGCACAAGTGGATGCAAGCTGACCCGTCTCTTCAACAGCAGCAGTCTTTGTCCTTCTCCATGCAAAACTACAACTCCAACCTGGGCGACTACAATGAGCAGGTCCTTGGCATCATGCAAACGCTTGGCATCGACAGGCAGAGAACTGTTGAGGTGAGAAGTGCTTGCCCCTTAGATACAACTTCAGTGACTACCAGGATGCCAATAGTGCAGTCATATATACATTATTCAGTGACTAGCCTTGATCCAGTGTCACAGTGTAATAAAATCTTCACTGCCCTTCTGGATTTCTACTTATTTTTTGAGTATGCTCTTATGAGGCCTTTAGTGATGAGTTTTGGCTGCTTATATACTGAATTACCTGTAATTCAACGGTCCTTTCAATGTCTTCTAGTCTCTGCAAAACAGCAGCTACAATCATTTTGCTGCAATATATTACCTGCTCTTGGAGCGCCTCAAGGAGTATCGAAGCAGCCAGCTATCGAGTCGTCCAGCAACTGGCCGTCAGCAAAGGCCGAGGAGCTCCGAGATCAGCAATGTTGAGGTAAGGAAGGGCATTACTTACTGGGAAGCTGTGTCCATTGGCTCTCTCTTTTTTCTGCCCCTTTCTATGGGAAAATATAAGAAGCTGTCAAGCTTCTGGAAACCAATTCTGATATTGGTGCCCTTTGATAGAATACAGCTTACTGTTCTTCAGCAGGAGGCTGATTGAATACTAATGGCCTGTTTCCTAAGAAGTGACTGTGTGTCATGGTCCAAAGAATAGTCTGCCTTCAGTGCAGGTCAATAATGAGCCAGAATATTAGGCTTGTCATGGAAATTTGCCCTCTTAGGCATGGATGGGTTACACTTCTTTGCTACATACCCTGTAGGATCCTCACAAGTAATCCATGAGTCAGTTTGTGTGTTTTTCTGACAATCTTTTTCCTTTCCTCACCCCCAACCCCTGTTAAAGTGTGCTCTGTGTGCCTTTTCAAATTGTACTTCCAGTTAAATTGTCTGACTTAGGAGAAGGAGTTTTGTGTTTATGTTGGCACTGAAGGACTAGCTTTGTTAATTTTCATAGAAAGTGCATGGAGAAAGCTTGCATGGAAGGTAGCTCTGAAATTCCTTGAGCCTCCAGTATCTGAAAAGTCATGTGGAACTGCAGCGTATGTGATGGCTTCTGTGCATCGCTCTCTCTCTCCAGATGCCTCAGGACAGTCTCACTAGTGAAACCCTGCGATCATCTCTGCTTTACCAGCAACCTCAGAGCCTGATTCAGCCATCCTTGCAGGCAGAAATGGACTGTGACATGAGCAATCCATTACAGGTTGGTGTTCTCAACTAAACTGTGTGTTACTTTTTCCCCCCACACACCTTGTTCCGCCAATCCAAAACAACAGGAGTTGTGACTCCCTCCAATCTTGTTTGGCATTTGGGCATGGTGTCATAGTAGCCTCTAAAACAGTATGCCTACTGAAGACATGCCACAGGGCTGTGAAGAGTATTAAAAGGTAATGCAGAAATAAGCAAAACACCCTTCAGTCTGTGATCTGGCATGTTTTGCAGCCTGTGTTCTTTCCCGTGGATCCCAACTTCAACGGCCTCTTCCGGAACCGGTCCATCTCCCCCAACAGCCTGCTGGAGACCACCATTAGTGAAGAAGTAAGGCAAGAGAAGGAGCTGGAAGATGAAATTAAGGCATATGACCATCCTATCCGCATCCCTAGCAACACCAGCAGGAGGCACACACTGGCCGAAGTGACCACTCATTTCTATCAGCATGCCCCTCCATGTAAGTAAGTCTGGGAGAGGTGAAGGGTGTCCATAGAGGAAAAGGACAGAGGAGTGCCATAGCAGACAAATGCCTGGGGAGTATGTGCTTATATTACCTTGACTGGGATAGGAAGGCCCAGAAGAGAGGTCTATACTCTACCCTCCACAGTTATATCTTCCCATAAATAAGCCCGGCCCTTAAGGAAGAGACATTGCACTGTTGTATGTTGTCTAGATCACTTTAGAGGGGTGCATTCTCACAGGTAGGACATAACCCTTCTCTGCTTGCTTCCACTGGCGGGGGGGAGTGCCTGAATTTAAAAAAAAAAAAAAAAAAAGGTCATCACTAACTGTATTTGCTACACATCCAGACCCCGTGAACTAAACAAGCAAAACTATTCACAAAAAAATAATCCCATATCAGAGCTGCTGTGCTAAAGAAACTCTGTAGGCCTGATCCAGCATAGCCTGGTGGTGCTGGAGTTGCTGGCAGAGCCCTGCCAGCTGTACAGGAGCCCAAACTTAGGTTATTCATTGATGACCCTTTGTTGGAGTCAAGCCCTGTGACGACACGAGTTGCTGGACACCTCTCCAGCTCGCAGGTGCCTATTAGTGCCAGTGTAGGTGGGCAGAAGGCTCTGATGTCATGTTTGTTCCTTCCTGTACTCATCTTGGGAATGCTCTTTCTCTCCTTCCTTCCCCTCTGTAGGTATAGTCATTTCCTCTTCTGCAAGCCCCACAGAGGGAACTAGTTCAGACAGCTGCCTTACTTCATCTTCAAATGACAGCTCAGTGGCCCTGAGCAGCTGTTTGGCAGGTCAAGTAATGACGGGGAGCCCAGCCACAGCTAGGATGACATCGCCCTTCCTAGCTTCCCAGTCTGACGCTCCGGTGTTACAAGCCCAGGGCTGCATGGGAGGTGCTTCTCTCCTGCCTGTCAGTTTCCAAGAAGGAAGGCGAGCATCTGATACCTCATTAACTCAAGGTAATGTCTTCCTTGCTTTATTGCTGGGGGATTGCACCCTTCCAACTGCCACTAGAAAAGGGTAGTATGCGGGGATACTTGCCTGCTGATGTTGGTGTTACACTGAGGCCAGCCACCTGGTTATTCTGCCTCTTGTGTTCACGGTCCCTGAGGGAGAGTCGGATGCCCTGAGGAAGGTCCCTAGTTCTCAGATACTGATTCAGCGTGCCCGTGAAGATATTTCTGCTGCTGTGAGTGGGATGGTAGGCTCCGCCTTCATCCCAAAATACCGAGCGCACAACATCATGATTTCTATCAGGTTTCTCCTTTGCTGTGCATGTGTCCATCTACAGAAGGGTGCAGCTGTCCCAAACCTTGTTCCATTTCGTAAATTTTGCTCTGACCGTCAGGCAGAGGGGTGAACGTGAACTGAAGGGTCACGGTCTCTTCTAGCACAGTTCTCACACAAATGAAGGCAGCTGCCCAGAAAGGCTGATCTGTAAACTGGGCTCCTAGGCAAATGCTAAGGAGGATTAAAGTGCATTTCTTTTCCTCATGTCCCACAGGCTTGAAGGCTTTTAGGCAGCAGCTGCGGAAGAACGCTCGAGCCAAGGGGTTTCTCGGCTTGAATAAAATCAAAGGCTTTGCTCGGCAGGTGTGTCAGTCCTCCTCATCTCGGGCAGCAAGGAGTGCCATGAGCCCTTTCCAACACACGCAGCCGAACACCTGCATGTACAGCAGCAGTGGGAGCAGCAGAGAGGGAAGAAGCCTCCTGGAGGAGGTGCTGCAGCAGCAGAGGTGAGAAGCTGGCCGGGAGGAGTTTTGCTGTTTTCATTGGGTTTATTTTGGTTAGGGGCAAGCAAGGAGGAGTAAACACAGCAAAAGAGGTTGGGGAGTTTGGTCACTGGGGATTCCTATCCTCCATCTTTGCTGTGTGGCAGCAGATAAACTGCTTGGCTTCCTTTGTGGCTTCCTGCACTGGCATACGTAACACAGGACGTGCAGTTCCACTTAAAAATCTCAACGTCCAAATATTTGGAGGTTGCTGAATTGAGAAGCAATTTGGTACTGTGGGGGAAAACATTACTGCTCCCTATTGCAAGCTGTGTTTTTCTTTGTTAGTTTTGGGAATGATTTCTTTCCTTCTCTGCCTCGTCCTGTAATTTTCCCATGGCAAGGAAGTGAGACCTTGTAATTTGGAAAAGTTACAGCCCACAAAGGAGGCACGGTTCCAGTGGCCTCAAATGTCATGTGTGGTGGCACCTCTTCATTCCCATAGAAGCAAGATGGAAAATTGAGTTTCCGGTTTATCTGCACACGTTGTCTCTAGAACATCTATTATTAGCAGACAAATGGTGACTAGATAACTTTCTGGTGATAGTTGCCCTCTCCAACATGAGGAAAAGCCAAGTGAAATCACGTTGACCTGGCACGGTCATCTTGCTTTAATTGTACTGGCTGGGTAAGGAGAGGTTTGATAGAGAGAAGGAAATGAAGGGGAAAGTTACGGTCAGGGTTAGGGGTGAGAAAGGAGGAAGCAAAACATTAATGATCCTAGCAGCGCAAATTAACCTCTTCCACCCTTGGATTTTGTTCAGAATGCTCCAGTTCCAGCATCACCAGCTACTCCAGACCGCTTGTCCCCAAAGTTCTCAGACATCTGCAACAAATGGCGTCCTCTCCTCTGATAGTGTAGGTACCTGCAAAGCATCCAATTCTCTTCTGTTGTCAGAGCTACAAAGAGAGAACTCATTTGAGCTGGCCTTTGCTGGCAACAGCCAACTGCTCCAACCTCATTTCTTTGGTGTCAGCGTGTCACCAGTGTCCTCAGCAGCTCACCTTTTAGACACGCACCTGTACATCAGCAGCAACATTTCTCCAGTAGGCACCACCTTCTCTCAGCAACAGAGTTTCTCTGCGCAGTCTCCAAGCTATGATGCTGTCACTCTGCAGCACGGGGATTGTGAGATGGAGGACCTGACTTCCAACCAGCTAGGGAAGTTTGTCCTGGTCAAATGAGAGCCCCGGCTGCTACAGCTCTCACTGCTCTTGTTGCGAAGAACTTTCACCACTGTTCCGTGGCAGGTGTGGGTCCATGGCTGGCTGGTGTCGTGTGGACGAGTGACTCTCAGAAGCAATAAATTTTGAAGTATGTGAAGAGGCTGTCTGGCTCAGAAAGCTAGCAACTTTATAGAACTGAAACAAGCAATATGTATGTCTTTTTGCTTCTACTATTCTTGCACTGAACAAATATGAATAGAAACTGAATTTTTTAAAGGAAAAATAATGATGGGGAAGATGGGTGGGGCATTTGTGGGGACAGGGAGGGATGTGGTTGGGGAAGAACTCTTCGGTACTGTACTCAAGTCAGACCAATACAGCTCTGCTGTTATGCAAGATTAGCAGCTGTCAGTAACGGTGACACAGCAGGGAGAGGCTTTTCAAAGAAGGGACCAGAGCCTCCCTTTTTCACAATATTCATTTATGGGTTTGTGAAGATGATTACCTCTTTTAAAGAAAATAAACAGAAACCAGTGGCATGCAGCATTATGCATTCATAGAAGACAAAACCGGAAGCATTGCCATTTGTTGGGGTTTCTTTTCCTCCTGTTAACGCTCATTTTATTTAAAGGAACCAAAATCCCCATTCCAGACCTCCCAGATACATATACTTTAAATGAAAACTGTGAACTTCATGCTTGATACATCAGCTGGAAAAGCTTAAAAAGCCCCTCTAATTAGTACAGAAGCAAGTCATCTATTGAAAATGTATCCCTTGATATCGGGATCCAGATTGCATAATGTCTGGTCTTTTGCAGGGATGTTTGTTTGGGGGTGGTGTGTGTATATATACAGATACACACATGCATATATTTTGTCGGTCTGAATAATCTTTAGGAATCTTTTTATAAACGCTAAATTTTTTCATATTCTTGCAGAGGCACTGAGGAGGGAAGCATTAGTACCGGTGGGGTGATGGGAAGGGTTTTCTTTTTAAAAAGCCCTCCTGGAGATTGCCTACAAAGTTGCCTGAGGGGTATTTCTTAGTGCTGCACATTGTTATTTCCGCTGCTAATTGTTTTTATGCATTTCATTATCAGGGTCCAAACAGAACTGACTCTTGGGGAAATGTGCAATATTGAAGTTATAATTATATACTGACAAAGACAAAAGGAATAGGCTAGAACAGAATTCTACTCTAACGGAGTACAGCTATTTCTGAACAAAACTGTATTAAAAGTGAGTAAAACAGCACAATCTTTGGGTGTTTGTTTTTGGTTGGTTTGTTTTTGGCATATTAGCAAAATGAAGTTTTGGATTAGATAGGTGTTTTTTCGTATGGTTTTTAATGCTGTATATGTATATAAATAGGAAGCAGAAAACTATATAACACTAGTTATTTTTTATATTTTGTAATATGCTTATATTGTGTTTCTGGTATAAACCCCACTCCCCTTCCAAGGCAGAGCATGACTTCTGTTGGTGTCAAGAGAAGTTATGCTTGGGTATAAAGGGGAGAGCAGACTGTGCTCCTACAGAAATGAGCTGGGTAGGGCGTGCAAACTTTGGAAGCAGGTGAGCAAACAGTGAGCCAGCTCGGCTGGAAGCTGCCATCTGAATGTCAGAAAATAGCTGCATTCTGTCTAAATGCTTAAAGGACCCATCTCCCTAGTGTGACACAGGGTGCCTTCAAGTTACCTTGGCTTCATGCAACCTGCAGTATTACGCATTTGCAAATAATATGGATACCTGTTCTTTTTTGTTTTGTGTTTTTTTTTAAAAAAAAGAAAAAAGCCAAAGATCGACCAGGTGAATTGGTGGGAGTAGGAAGGGTTGAAGATGTCATGTGGCTCTGTCTGTGGCTCTCCATAAACGACCTCTTTATCTATGTGTTTATCTGTGTGTCTATATTGGTGCATCTCCAGCTTGCCACTGCTGCTACATGGTCTGGAAGCTTCAAAGTGAGAGAAAATTGCTTGAGTTGAATTTCTGTTAATGAGTGGTGCCTTGCAGCAGAGAAAACACCAAAGTCTCATGCTCATTTGTAGTGGTTTAAAAAAACAAACAAAAAAAAAAACCCAAAAAACCCCAAACCCTAAACCCAACCCCAAAAAACAGATTGGAGATGGCTGGAGAGGAGGGCAAGAAGAAGCCAGCTCATCACAAAGCAGCAACTTTGCCTTCAGTTTTGTAAGGGGTAGCACACATACTTAAAACACAGAATTTCCTCTTCAATATTTGTTTTGTTTAATGCCATGGATCAAAAGGCCACAGATTCTTTTGTTTCCTGTCCTAAGCAATGACAAGCACTTTACTTTCATAGTATTTTTTTTTTCTTTTCCAATTGCTGTAGAACCTCTTTGGAATTATTGCTGGAGCAGAAAGAGGTCATTTTTAAAGTTTGGGTTTTTTGTAGATATCTTGACAGTGCTGTTCTGCAGACTGCAATGCAATAGGGTATTTAAAGACACTAGGTGATTGGTTTAATTGAGATGTATAGTTTATTTTTTATCATGACCGAACAATCATTTTATTTCTTATGTTAAAATGAGAGGTGTACACCAAAATGATTAGTCAATGTGTTTTATTTAATATTTAAATAAAAAATGTTTTAAAATTGTTGTCCGGAAGATGATTCTGTGGAGTATTTTCTCCTGATAGATACACGACTTGCACAGTTAAGACTCATTTTAAAGCCAAAGTCCATAGGACATTACTGACACTTTCTGTTACACGCTAAATGAAGAGGAATGGCGGGCTCACAAATCTGATAATGGGATATTGAGCCTTTTGCTGGTAGGCAATCTGTCTGAATCTAACCCAAGTCTGTCGTAATCGGGTTATAAAATCTGACAGTAAGAGGGGTCTATAGAGTGAAAATGGTCAAGCGTAGTTTAGTCGTTACCAGATGAGCACTCCATCCGTGTCACCTTGATCTGAAAGAGGCCCCAGCCGGATTAAGGCAGTGATGGAAAAAGAGCAAAGGGGAAGACAGAGGGAGGGAGACATTCCAGGGGTGCTGGATTTTCTCCTTTAAAATATAATTTGAGAATTAAAAAAATACTGGAAAGGTACAGGCTTAGCTGGCCTGGGCATGTGCGTGCAGCGCTGGCTGCCCTGCACAGTGGAGATGCCTTGGCTGGCTTTAAACAAGCTGCCACCATGGGCTGCCGGTGGGGATGCACCTCAGCTCCAGCAAGACCAGTTGTGAGAGCACCCAAGGTGGCCACCTGTGAACTGAGACTGGCACTGAAGCTGGGGGAGATGATGTTTACAGAGCGTGGGCTGGGGAAGGAATGGCCAAAAGGAAGGGAAGGGGCCTGTGGGGCCATGCCAGGGGGAGAGGGGAGGAGAGACTGGCCTGACCGTGCTGCCATGGCCTTTTTCTTCTTAAGGAACAATGGTGGATTTTTTGTTTTTTGTTTGTTTTTTTTTTTTTTTTAATTTAGATCCTCATTCTGAAGTTTTTCTTTTCCAATCCACCTATCGCATTTGGAAGGAAGGGGAAAGTGGTGGGAAGGTGTCGTGGTTTAGGCCAAATTGGCTACTGGGGACCTAGGGGACCCCAGATAGGACCGACAGATGCTCCCCTCTACCCCTCTTCAGAGAGAGAGGTAGAGGAGGAAAAAAGAGACTTATGAGTTTAGAAAGAACTAAACTACTTTAATGAAATATTAATAATAAAATAAAAAGAAATAATGAAAAATATATACAAAACCGTATCAAGCTCCCGAGATGACAATCACGACACCGGCTGGCACTGCGCCAGTCCCAGGCTGGACTCGGTGACGGAGGGGAACCGGATTCCGGATCTGGATTCAGGATCGGGATCACAGGCAGACGAACAGAGTCCTCCTCAGACATCAGCCATTGTAGGAAGAGACAAGAGGGCTGACCCTTTGATCCATCAGCTTTTATATTGAGCATGATGCAGATGGGATGGAATACCCTGTTGGTCAGTTTTGGGTCACCTGTCCTGTCCGCTCCTCCCTGCAGGTGGGACCCCACTATGTTTTTCGCTTCAGACCTTCCAACGGGGCAAACAACAAAGTTGGTTGGCCTTGGGTATTAGAACAACAAGTATAAGCAGGAGCTTCTCTGCATACCGTGTCTGGGCATCAACTATAAACATAGGCCTTATCACTCTGAGAAAGTGAACATTGTCTGCACAATATGCTGTTAATTTCGGTAGTTAGAAGAGGCCCAGCTAAGAAGCGAAGTTACTGAACAAAATTGGTTCTGTTTTACCTCAAACCAGGACAGAAGGTAAATCCAAAAAAGTTAAACAAAAGCTTAGAGGTAACAGAGATAATATTTACTTATTTTGCTTTCTAAAGGATTTGTTTGCTGAGTTGGAATTTGTATGCATTTGCCGTGGCTCTCTAACTGGTAGAAGAGTCATGCACATGTTTTTATAGGGCTGTGTTTTCAATGTGACCATCCAAAGTTAGGTTTTAATAGTTGCAACTATTAAAAAATAATGGAAGTACTCTTAATTATTTTTAATCTAGCTATTAGTACGACCTGGTTTAAGAATAATCCCAACTGCTGTTTTCAACTGGGTTCTCAGGGCATTATTTTAAACCCCAGTAATTCTGGGAAATCTCAGAAAGTTGCTTCTTAGTGGATATAAATCAGTGCAGCTCCACCAACTTTCGTTGACATCACTGACCCTTGGGTATAGAGGGATCTTGACAGCATCATGATTTCTGTGAAATGGTAGGAAAAACAAGAACAAAGAAACCCTGGGACTCTGGACTCAGTTTCCATGTATACACTGTTACACTCTTGGTGCTTTAGTCACTGTCTTCCTGCCTTTCCTCTGAAATCTGTCTCTGCTCCTGTTTACCACGTTTGTTTTTGTCTTTAATATCTCTGGAGATGCTGTTTTTCTTGGCTTCGTTTCTCACATTACAACTTGGTACCTAGTTCCTTTTCCTTTCTTTCCCAATCCGGGATTGGTGTTTTTTCCCCCCTTTCAGATGGAACAGATGCTGGCAAGTTCAGTGTAGCCCCGAAAGTGAATGATCAAACTTTGTTGTTTTTTTTTTTTTTTTAAAAAAAGGAAATGCTTAGAGCTGGCAGGAGATGTGAGAGTGGTAGCAATGAAAAACACCGGCTGTTTTTGCACGGAGCAAGCCGAGCGCCGACACCAAGCCGAGCACTCTGGTGCCACCGTGGTCCAGCCATGGTAGCAAGGGATTCTCACCTGTCCCTCTCCTCCTGCCCTCTGGCAGGCGATGCATAACTCATCCCCAGACCCATCACCTTCTCCTTGGCTATCTCCAGAGCAGCAGTCACACCTCGGTGAGGAAAGGACTTCCTCATGGTGAAAGGCATCATCGTGTAATCTTGGCCCATGTCAGCTGGAAACAAGAAGCGGCAGAAGGGAGAGCAGTTGAGCGTACAAAATTATGGTGCATGAGATAGAAAGTGATCAGTGCTTCCGTTTTACTCATCCTGCAAAGTGAGAATAAGGCACGCTTCATGCAATGAAGGAGAATTAATTTAAGAACTAATAAAAGGAAATATGTGCCTCGGGAGGACATTGCTTCGAATACGGCTGCTGGCTTATTTCATGACCGCTAACTACTTTTAGTGGTGACAGTTAAATCAATGATAAAGGTAATCCACTGTCATGGTTTATGGATTTAGCAGAGCATCTGTGGGAGATCAGGAAAGAGCTGGTCTTTGGTACAGACTGCCAGGGGCATGATAGATAGATAGATAGATAGATAGATAGGTAGATTTTTAGGACAGAAATGCCTTTCTCCCAAGGCACTAGTGCCTGCCAAAGGCAAGGCATTCATGTGAGGTGAACAAACTTGATCATCACCTGCAATAAATTCTGGTTTCTTAATATACATCGTATATCATATGTAATGTCTCTATATCATATGTAATGCCTTATGCAGTGATAGAGGCTCAGAGCAAAGGTCCAGCTAATCAGGTAGCTCATTTCAGAAGCAGACTCTTAGGAAAAGGCTATAAGGACAGGGCGAGCATAGCACGATCCCCCAGTGGTATTACCAGCTCAGTAGAGAGCAGACTGCGGTTAAGGGAATTTTTGACTGGCATCTGGGTCATTGTGTTTAACAGCTGCAGATGGGTCAAGCCTCCAAGAATGTGGCTAACCCCTTTTGGAATTCTTTTATAATTCTGGTCCTCACAGCATCCTGTGACAACAAGTGCCATAATTCAATTTTGCATCGTGTGAAAGAAGTACTTCCTTTTCTTTGTATTTGACCTCCAGCCCAGCAGAATGCATTGTGCTGCCGTTCCCTTGCGACAGCAGACACGACGAGTAATGCTTTCCTCTTCACACCTCCACGCTGCTCAGGAGGTGTTGGGACCTCTCTCACATCCCTTCTCTGTTGAGGTGACCGAGCAGAAGAATGCTGCTGTACCTATCCTGCCCACCTATGGAAACCATTGCACGTTCCCTGTGCCATCTCTTCTGTATCTTCAACGATTCTTCTACACCCTCCTTGATGTACGCAGAGCTGCACCCTGTGTTTGAGGCAGGGGTACCCTACAAGTGGTCACTTTTTCGTTCTCTCTACATTCTGTAGTCATTCCTAAAGCTCTTTTTTGCCTATTTGACAACTGTTGAGCAGTGAGCTGGAGTTTTCAGCAAACTCGGTGACTCTGAGGTTTCCTTCCTGACCGATGTTGATTTAGAGCCCCTGGTGGTCTTTGTATGGTTAGGGTTGGCGATCCTCATGCTCCTAGCTTTGTATTTGCTGCTGGTGAATTTCATATGTCATTTCATCAACCTGGCATTCAGTTTTCTGAGATCACTCTCCACTTGGTTGCAGTTGGATCTTTTATGAATATGCCGAGTTACCCAGGTCTTGACACGAATGGATTTGCCATGCCTGAGTTCTCACTCTACAAACTTTGCTCTTTCCCGTTCTATCACATATCTAGCTATTCTGCTCTTTGTTACACTTTCTGTCAATTCCGCCTTGCCCAGCTTTCCAGCCCACAGGTCTCTGGATGGCCTCTAAAAGCCCTTTTTAAAAATGAATGTAACATTTGCCACCTTCCATTCCTGTGGTGCCTCGCCGTTTCAACAGCTGCTGTGGTATTGTACTGAATAGGTCAGCAGTTTCAAGTCTGAGTTCCCTCAGAGCTCTTGAGTGAAACCGTCTGGTCGCAGAAATCTGCTAATATTGCTTTTATTGTTTTATCCTAAAATCTCTTCTACTGACCCTTGAGCTTTGGAGAGTTTCCGAGGCTCGTTGCCCATGCAGCCAGCCACTGGAGTGGGGCTGGAGTGGGGCATGAAATCGAGGACAACTACCAATGAGTGGATGGATGGGTCTGCGGCTAAGACCCGCAGACCACATGCTGTCCCTTTTGCACCTCACAGGCAGGTGACAAAGTGGTGACAGCAGGGTGGGCACCAGGGATCGCCCAGGTCAGCCCAATGGGCCCCTCGTTACATCCTCCAGAGATGACCAAGCCTTTTTCCCTTTGCTGTATTTACAGAGATGCAAAGTTGAATTTATGGATCGCTTCCTCAGCTGATGTAAACTGCCGTTGCGAAATCAAAGCTAATGCAGTGACACTGCTTTATGATATAAATGCTATTAACAGCACATTAAGGTTCTGACCTCCAGAACTAGACAATCTCATCCTTTGTTTCTTCAACCACTGAGGCAGTGAATTTAGATTCATTATTTTTGATGGAGCTTTTCCTGTATCACGCTGGGGTGCTTTTTTAGTTCTCTGCTGTCTTACGTCCCTTTCCGCTACCCTGGGCAACTGTTTTTTTACCAGCCCTTGGTTTATTCTGTGACAACAAAAATATCTTAGTCAAGAGCTGGAAGGGATTTCAGAAATTCTAGCTAAGTGCATTTTTGCCTATCCTTGCTGATCATTTCTTTCCCATTTCCTGGTAAAGTAACATCATTATCATTTGGTGAGCTCGTCTATACACTCGATTTAGGTATTTAGGGCCTCTCACACCCATTATCCCCAGCCACCTGCTGGATTTCCAAACAGATCTCCTCCTGCAAGCAACATCTTGCAAAAATTGAGCTTTAAACCCGTCTGTTCATGACACATGAAAAAAAAAAAAAGTAGCAAATAATTTGATTTTAGCTGCTTTGTCCTGCTTGCTTAACAACATTACTCTTACATTTGCTGGGATATATTCACACTTTCTTTTGTTTGGACAGAGTGAAGGTAGTTGTGCAGTGGTCAGCTAAGTGTCTTACTGTTTTTTCCTGCTCAACCCTTGTATGGTAGCAGATGCTTCTACTGAAAACATAAAATTAGATTTCCAGGAACACTTATACACATGCCTTTGAAATCCATTTTCCATGAACATTTTTGCTTTCTGTTCACGGAAAGTGAACACAACAGGAACAAGGACACAGAGACACCAAATTAATTGCAAAGCTGGACAGATCAGGCAGTTAGTTATCTGACCCACACTGCTTTCCATTTATTGGTATGTCTGAGAAAAACTGGGGTACCGGTCTTAATTTTGGAGTAGGGGGGTTAAGAATGATCTGCAGAAGGAGGTTTGGACACTTTGACTTTGAATTCAATTAAATATGGGAGTGAAAGGGTGGATCTCTGTCCTGGAGGGAGGAAAGGCTTCTCTGTGGATTAGTTGAGGTAAGATGGTTTTAAAAGGCTACAGTGATGCCTTCATAATGGCTTTGACACAGAAATGTAGCTCTAATTCTTAATTACGCAGATCTCTATTGTAAATCGCCAAACGACAGACCCGATGAGTCGTAGGCATCCCAACGATGTGTTCCAGTGGGTTGTGTTCCCACGAGAGAGGAACAGGAGGTCCGACAGGACTAGGTGACTTCAGGCCACTCAGCCCACTTTGCACACTGACTGCTGTTTGGAAGGAGGTCCTGTTTAGCAGGAGTCCAACGCGTGGTGGGAGGTGTGCTCTCCAGAGGGACAGGAGGAGAAGCTGCGTTTCAGCCTGGGAGGATGAGCAGTAGAGCTGCAGCGGGGGATGGGAATCCCAATCTCCTTCTCGTGCCGCTTGTTGGTGGAAGCAGCTCTCCGGACAGCTTTGGTGCATTTAATGCCAGTGTCTCTTCTACCACCTGTCATGAACGGCACATTCATGCATTCATTCATATGAATGGCACAAGTGGTGGGAGATGCTGGGATGGTCCCATACAGCAGGAGGAGAAACCGTGGGTCCTGTGGTGGAGGTGTTGCTGCAGCTGGACTATGAGGTTGTACATGCTGCTGGACCTTTGGGAGCGAGGGGAAATTACATGGGACTACTGGGCTTTTGCCTTTGTTTGTCCTCAAAAGGAAGTGAATAATTTTGCTGCGCAGAGACCCCCCTCGGCACATTTTGGGGATAGTCACAAGCTGTGAAATCCACTTTCTCCCAGCTCCAGCCCGCTGTCAGGTGGCAGAAACAGAGGCTGTGGGGTGCAGCAGTGCCCGGTCATTCTTCAGGGCAGATTGTGTTTTGCAAGCCCGTAAGCACCCTCCTGGTCTCAGGGTGGATCCATTTCTCTGTGTGCAGGACCCCACAAGCAGCCGACAGTCACTAATTGGATTCAATAACTGGCTTAACACTGTAAATGCAATCAAGTCACTGGCTGCATTCATCCCTCAAGCGAGCAGGATTAACCAGTTCCTCGGGGCAGGATGAGCCCTTAAACATTGATTCTCCGCACAGCGGAGTGAGTGAGCGCCAGGCACCCCAGCAGCACCTCTCCTGATGGCTTTGCTGCCTGTGGAATCCGAGGTGCCACGGACGCCTGCTCTGCGTGCCACAGCCACGTGGGCAGGTCGGGGATTTTTTTTTTTTTTTTCCCCCCTGCTGTGTGTCGGTATTCGGCTTTTTACTGGTATCCAGCGCATGTGGCCAGGGGATAGGCTGCTTTGGAGCTCACCGCAGAGAGGTTGATGTGCCGGCACACAGCGTCTAACGCCACTGCCAAGCCTGGCCTGTGAACTGAGCTGGTTTTCACCTGGGTTTGTGATCTCTGAGATCATACTTTCAGGTGCGTATTGTTTGTTGGAGGTATAAAATCTCACTAAAAGAATAAAAGCTTCCAGCATTACCAGTTTTTTCCCTTGTCGTGCGAGCCGTTACCAAAGTTGATGAGGAAATCACAGCAGCTCCTAATTGCACTCCATAGAAGGCCTTGCGTGTCGAGACCAACCGAGTCACTCCCCTGCCTGCTCAAACCCAGTTGCATCATCGAAACAGGACTTGGCTGGAGTGTTAAAGAGAAGCCTTCCCTCTCTTTACAGACATGAGCTGTGTTCCTCCTGCTGTCCCCACACCAGGGGCTGTGCTGGAGCAGGGGCGAGGGAGAGCTCCCCATCCTTATCTTCCTGCATCTCACCCCTGGGGGCCATGCTGGTCTAGAAGGGACCACATTTTGAAAGGACCGGAGCTCTTAAAATTGCAGACAGGTGGGATTTTGGAGCGGGTTAACCCAGGGAGGTGAGGGCTGCAATTCCAAAGGGCTCCAGAGCTTGTTAAATGTCAATCTCTGTTTTTTAAATACTTGCAGAAAACGTAGCTATTTCCTCAGGTCCAGCGGGAAGGGCTGAGTTTAGAGGTGCCTGGGCAAACTGGTGTTTGCGTGCTGGTGGCGGGAGCTGGCTGCAGCAGGGGGAAAAGGAGAGCTGCCACTGCAGGATGCTGATCAGCGCTGGCGTCTGGCAGGGCAAGACAAGGGATCAGATGTGATTATGGCTGTAGACGTGCCCAGTCAAACTGGAGCGGTACAGACTAGCTCACCTCCTTTCCCCTGGCTGATAGGCATCAGGAGAGGGAAGGCACATGCGCACCCGCGCCTGTATGCGTGAACACACACGTACACGGTGTGCTTTGAACTGCCTGTGTTGCATTCAGAGCCTGAATCAGTGCGATTTCTCGGTACCACACAAAATTATATTCCCAGAATTAATAATGACACTCTCAGGAGCTCTTTCTTTGCCTAAATGGCCCGTCGATTATTACCTATTGTCAGTCCTGCCCGGTTATGAGGGGCTAATAAGGCTTTTCAGGACCCACTTAGCAGTGAGGGAAACTTTTCCTGGCAGACTCCGCAGCTGAGCTCTTCCCTCTCTGCAGGGGTGAGTGACGGGAGGGGGAACCAAAGGCTGCCCTTTGCCGGAGCGTGATGGGCAGCAGTCGGCACCCAGTGGTTCCGAATGCTTTCAGATGGATGAAGGGTAGGAGGGGTGCTGAGTTTTGGGGATGCAGAGCAGAAAAAGGCCTGAAATGAAGCACTCGATGCCTTTTTCTTGGAGAGATGAAAGAAAGCAGGGATGGGAGCTCAGGGAATCTATTTGGTGGGTTTGAACTCTCATTTTTTGTTTAGAGGATTGACTTTTGGCTGAGTCATCAGAAGTCGTGTGCAGGCATGTACATGCATGGGTATGAAACAGAGCTTTATTTTTAAGGAGATAAGGAAGGGAATGTCTAATGCTAACTCTCCCATATGTTGGGGAACAGGTCCCTGCTTCCTCATGTTAATATTACACTCATGTGAGAAGAAGAGGATGGCTCCTTTGAGAATTAAAGTCCTTTAAGGGATGATGTTGGTACTAAGGATATTAAAATCTAGCAGGTGGATTGTGTGCATTATTATAAACCAAGATGATCGCTGTATTTAAAATAATTTAACCTTTGTTGTTTGTTTATTTACTGCCCTACTGTGATTTTTTTCTTTGTGGTACAGGGAGAAAGACCTACATCTTGTGGTTCCTGAATTAAGATCAACAGACTTGTGGGCACTTTCTTCCCACAAAAATTCCCAGATGGAGTCCCCCCAGAAGTCAATCACTGGAAAACAAAAATAGAGAAGCTTGAAGGCCCCTGAAGCCAATGAGCTGAGTCTAAACTGAGTATTTTAACTATGAAGAACAACTAGGAGGCACAGATATCCCATCTCTCTTCTGTCACCCTGTAAATACGACATGGATCGGGAGGTGAGGTACACACAGAAGTCAGATCCAGAATCTATGGGTGATGGGAAGCTGCTAATGTACTAAAATGTTCCAAAAATATGAGTTGTTATTCACATAATGCGTAGGTCACTGTGATCACTCCAAGCTCCAATGTACATAATATGGGTGTATCTGTTTGTGACGTTGCCGCAGCCCTCTTCTGGCTAAGGTCTTGTCACAGAATCACAGATTTATGGATGGAAACAACCTATTAGGTCATCCAAGACATCCCTCTGCTAATGCAGATTTATTCCCTCCTGTATATTTTCCAGCGCTTGGTCCAGTCTATTGTTCAAATGACTCAAGCGTCCGCTGCTTCCCTTGAGGGACCACTTCGGAGCCTAACAGACCTTGCTGTCAGGATTTCGTTTCCCGTCATATTCCTCCTAAAGGTTCTTCTGCTTAATTTAGTTACTTACTCTTTCTGCAGAACAGTGATGAGGAACAGGACTGTAGAAATAGGACATTCATTTCTTACTTATTCAGCTAATTCCTGTTATCCCATTTTTGATGACCCTGCTCAGTCGTGTTCTCCCCGGTGTTTATCACCTCAGACTGCTCTCTTGGGAGTGCGGTCCAGCTTCAACTGGTAGGTGCCTACAGACTTTGGAGGCAGCCAGAATGGAGACATTAGCTGCACAGATACATTTTTTCCACCTCATTTTAATTCTGAACAAATCCCTTAAGGTTTGGCATCCGTTAAAGATATGTGGAAACTGGAAAATAACAAGCATTGGTAAGGAACTTGGATGCTCTGTTGAAATTTTCTTTAACACTTACCCCCTCCTCTTTCATTAGTTATAATTAAGTGATGGGAAACTGAGAAAAGAATGCAAAGTTCAGGTTGGAAGACGAGCCACCAGGAAGTCAGGAAATTAAAAAGGAGTGTAATAATAATGGGGTTTCCCAAACAACATGAACTGGCATTATTCCACAGCCCAAGTACTTCATGTTATTACGAGAACTACCATCTGATTCTCGTTTGTGCAGAACTAGATCCCTTTGCAGCCAAGGCATTAGATTTGAAGGGAACAGGAATGTCACTTGTCCCCTCGAGGACATTTCACATTGTGAAAGTGGTGGAAAAGGCCTTCGCGTAGAGGAGAGTCACGTCCCTGATGTGTAGAGGTTTAACTTACTAAGTGACAGATGAATAGGATTTTACACTATGATCCCTTTGCTGGTGCATCCATCCCATGTGGTCCATATCCTCTCTTTCCCAGAGGCTCACCACCATTCCTGCTCCCAAAGGTAACTCCCACAGCCCTTGGGAGCACCAGCCCAACACTTTTGGTGAGCATGCCTGAAACAAGAGCTCTAAATTGACTTAACTTGTAAAAAACACCCCCAAAATACAGAGCTTATTTCTTTTACATTTTTAAACCAGGTCATTTTTCAAAGTTGGCTTAGAGCAGAGCTAGTCAAACACAGAGATGTCCGCAGCTGGTGTGGGCAGATCTGTAGATATAGCAGCACAGAGGGGAGCAGGAGGGCACCTTTTAAGCTAAATCTGCTTCCCAAGGAATTGTAATATGGAAACACAGCCAGCATTAAGGTTGCCAGGTCGGTTTTAGCTTCAGGGATTTGTGTGGCTTGTAGGTATTTGCTGTAATGTGGGCATATTAACATTAGTCGTTTCAGCATACAGAGCATAAAGATATAGTTCAGTATCCAAGCTTGATTTATTTTCCAGGCTGCAGGGCTGGAAACTGAAGGATGCTGTTGCAGAGGCTTCAGGGAACTCGGTGAGGAATAGGGATGAGGTTATACCGTGCTGGGTCTGTCACGACTGACTGAACAGTCACAGAGCTACGTTCTTGATTACACCAGTGGTGCTAAATACAGTAATTAAGGAAGAAGCTTGTGTGAAAAGCTTTAGTTATTGGCTTAATATATCATCGGCCTTTTTTTGTGTTTTCTTTTATTTCTTTTCTCTGCATGAGCTGTAACCTTTCTATGTTTCTCCACCTGTGCTCCATAGGTCTCTGCCGTCTCGTAACTGAAGGGCCTGAGAAAGGTGAATGGAAAAAGCAAGCTACTATGAGAAAGGGGGGCCTGGAGGTGCAGGGGAAGTTTTCACCACCAGTTTGGACCGTTTCAGACCTGCAATATAGCAGGTTTATGTCCAGCTGGTCCTCCTTTGTGGGACCGTGCAACCTAATTATTTCTCTTCAGCCTCATGTGGTTCTGCAGTCCTCCCTACAAATCCTAGCAGAGTTTTGTTGTCTGTTTTTTATCTTATTCTCTCACCTTGTCTTTCTTCCCTTTTCCTTTCATCTTAGGAAAAAAAAAAGTTTAGCAAAAAGGAAAAAAAAAACAAAGTCTGAAAAATGTTCCTTTGGGGTTTTCTGCTAAATATATCCTAGCATAGATTTCCCCCAGAAGGTTTCAACAAGAAAAACTTTCATTTTATACGTACATGTGCACATGCCCACAAAGAACCTAATCCTTTCTACCACACCACACCAAAGTCATCAGCTAAACAATTTCAGCAGCACAGCCTGGTAAACAGAACTTGTAGCCACCGCTCTCCAGCACAGACTTGAGCGAAAAGAAAAAGATTATGCATGACCTGTCTTGGATCAGGCTACGAAGAATGAAGCGGATCTGATTGATGCAACCTCCACGTGAGCGGTGGTGAATATGTATGAGTTCAGCGCGTTACCCTGTTCATGGTTTCGAGCTTCCCTTTGTCATTACCGCATGCTTGAAGGTGGTTTGAGATTAGAGCTTTCGTTAGGCTCCTTGGAGATATTTACTGAAGTGCACGTGCAAATAGCTTTCTCACCAACTTTCCAAGGTCACCTGCACAAGGTCACCTCAAGTTGCTGTCAGCTTCGTGTGGCAGCACTTTGGGTGACGGGGAGGTATGACACCGCCTGGCTGGAGCCACACACGCGCGGGCACAATGGTGAAACCCAGCTGAGCAGCTCTGCCCAAAACCCACGAACACCTGGGGTGGTGGCACCTCGTGCCCTCTGCCGAACACGCTGGTGCTGCCACCCCTTCTCTCACAGGCTGGCACCTTCCTGCCAAAACCGATAGCCACGGTGAAATAGTGAGCGGTGCTGCGGCCATCAACCCAGTGCGCTCCCCTCCTCCTCTCGCCCCCCAATAAAATAGCCTCTTGCTTTTGGCAGGTTTGTGCTGGGGCTGCTGGCACATGGCGGCGATGGAGGGCTGCACCCGCAGTACCTTCCCACTGGCTCGGCTCACGAGTGGACACAGAGGGAAGGCGGGATGGGGATTCCTGGGCGGCCCAGAGCCAGCCAGCAGCATGTCCCCCATCTCCCCGGGGGCCCAGGGAAGGCAGTGGGGTGCAGATGCCCTGCACCAGGCAGAGGGGGGCCCTTGCCCAGCCATGGGGGAGGGATCCAGCCTTGCTGCCCTCCTGTGCACACCACGGCACTGAAGCCAGGCTGGCTGTGGCCGAGGAGGCCAGCACTGGGGGGAAACCCTGGCAACAAAGCGCCTCCATGCACGAAAAGGCAAACAAAACCAAGCCACTTCCATAACCCCAAACCAGAACAACAGATCTGGTGTGAGGCTCCTCTCTGGGAGACGTCTTGTGCCCTTCGGAAAGCATTCATTCACGGGGATGGAATAGGCGGGCTTGTGCAGAAGCAGGTTTCTTCGCGAGCCCGGGCGGCCATGACGCAGCACGTTCCCCCCTGGCGTGGTCAGAGCGCTGCTCCCCGGGGGCTGCTCCCTCTCAGGCAGGCAGGAGGAGAGGAGACGAGCTCTGCCGTTCCTATCTCAGAGCTCCTTCCTCGGGCAGGCTGCCCGCTGCGGTCAGAGGGTGATTAGTCAGGCTTAGCAGTAATAGTACTCCGTTGAAGGAATGAACTTGTTTTCCATTTCATTTGCTGCTGCACCTGCGATGACAAAAATCAGCGTACTGAGCACCTCAGATAACGCACATTTCTCCAGAACACACTGTCACTTCTGGGAAACCAACAATAAAAATTACTGAGACCTTTCAGGACAAAAAGGGCAGCAGAAAGACCCCTCCGTGCTGATCTCCTGGCGGTGGCCAGGTCCTGGCATCACAAGGGGGGGGCAGAAGCGACCACAGAGACCCACGTGTGGTAGGCTGCTCCCCCCTGGGGCCACGTCTGCAGCAGAGGGACCACGGCCATGAAGCAGAAGGTTTCTTCCCTGTTTGACTCTGAATCCTGGTAGCATTACACCTACCAGCAGCATTGGGTCTGGGGCTCTGAGATGGGGAGAGGAACAGCTACAAATGCAGCCCAATGATGACTTACAGACTTCCACCGCGCTCTCCCCCTTTCCTATCCTTCTTCTCCGGGGAAGGGTCTCTCTCCCTAGCATTGTTTCTCCTGGACCTGTGAGGGTGGTGAGACACTGGAACAGGTTGCCCAGAGAAGTTGTGGATGCCCCATCCCTGGAAGTGTTCAAGGCCAGGTTGGATAGGGCTTTGAGCGACCTGGTCTAGTGGGAGGTGTCCCTGCCTATGGCAGGGGGGTTGGAACTAGAAACTAGATGATCTTTAAGGTCCCTTTCAACCCAAACCATTCTATGATTCATGGTTCTATGATCCTGTGATTCTATGACCTGATAACTCACATCACTAACTCTGTTTTAGCTGCTCCTGATCTTCCCATGGCACTTTGAGGGAGCTGTACTGCTTGTACCCTTCTGACAGACTTTGCTTCATAGGTTCACGCTACACCTTTTTCCTTGCAGTATCCTCCGTGTTGTTTCTTATGCCTTCAGATATTTGGCTTGCTTGATCTGATTGAGTCACTGAAGAGAAATGAAATGTTCCTAGTGATCTCTAAAGGTCTTTCTCCCGAGTTAATATGGTTACTTAAAGGACTCTCCTATCAGTTTGGTCCAGGCAAAAGTTCAGGAGGCTTTTCTGGTTATTTTCCTGGGCTTCACTATGGGACCACTGAGCATGTATTATCCGTCTCCTTTCCTCGGGATGTTTTTATTACCAAGGAATTTGCACAAATATTTTGTGGTGCATTAGTACCAGACTAGTGGTCCTTTCTGAGGAAAGTCAATTTGATCATATGACTTGATTTAACTGGACAGGTCAGCCAAGCAAGGTGAGCAGGCTCTTGGTGAGCATGTTTCTCATACTGCTTTGGTTCAGCTAGAAGACCTGAATACAATGACTCATAGAAATGGAGGAAACAAACCCAACTTTGCAACCGGCTACCCTTTCAGCCTGGGGACTATCTGGAGATCAGCTGAAGGCTAAGAACCCTCTTTATTTTATCTGCACCTGTTCACTCCACCATCATAAAAACAGTATCAGAGTAAAAAATAGGTCTTTTTTTTTTTCTTCCATCACTGCTTATTTCCTTCCTGAAGGGATAATCCTCAGAGCCATCACAACTCGTTGCTATGGAAGTGACTGAAAGCACAAAGAGAGAATTATGGTTTCAGGTGAGAAAACAGCAATGGGCATGGACGAGCTCTTAAAATCCAGTTAGGCTCTGAAGAGCAACACCACAGAGAGGCATCAGAGGATGCCTCTTTTATTTGTTTTATTAACGTGTTGGCTCCAGCTCCACAACAGCAATGTGGCAGATTAGAGCTAAAGAAGTCACATGTAAATAAATAGGGAGGGCTCTGTGGGGTTACTCCCACCAATGCAAAAGCATCCTGGAAATCTGGGCTCCTTTCTCCTGTACTCAGATCTCATTGAAACAGGACCAGTCAGAAACTCCTTCAATCCAGGGGCCAAAGCTGGATCCAGGTTGTTCTGCAGAATTCCTGCAGTGATGCAATGACAGACATCCAGCAATGTGTCCTTTTATCACTGAAAGAAGGCTCTAAAAATCAGGAGAGAAATCAAAAGGAGGTGGCTCTGTTGAATGAGGACGTTTTATTCCACCAAGGGATGTACCTGCACAAAGATCCCAAAAGGATGTTTGTGTGAGGGTGGGGGGATGTCCTTACCGAGCCCAGAAGCAGAGCAGCAGCCCCGGAGCCCAGGGCCATGGCAGCTGAGGTGTTGGGGACTGAGACAGCAGGCGGGAAAGGCAAGCACAGCCAGCTGGCCAAATACAGAGCTCCATTTCTTTCCTTTTAGCACACCCTCGTCAAGCCCCACCAGGACAATACTGAGTTAGGACAGTTTGGTGGAGGGAGGGCAGGCTGGACAAGCGTTTGTGCTTGGTCCCTCTCAGCAAACTCCTCCCTCCACAGTGGCTTTTGGTCCCATCACGCCGACATGTGCAAAGTGGCACGTTGCACGAGGACATGTGTGGGTGGCAGGGCCAAAGTGGTTGGAGCCCCATCTGTGCTCTCGCCCCGTGTGGTTAAGCCCATGTCTGGGGGGTAAAGCCCCAGAGATTATGGTAAAAGTGCCTTACAAGAACTCAGGTCATCCTTCCTCCTCCCCACAGCTTCAGCCAGGGTCTGTAACACTATATTCCCATCTAGGTGGAGAATATAGCATGCTTTGGCTAGCTGGGGTCTGAAAATATATTTTTAAAAAGTCTCTCTGCTGGCACAGCTCAGGGAAACTGTGCTAGAAATAACTGTGCTTATGCATAGCTGTCAAAAACAGGCTGTCGCTGGTGCCGCTTGGATGGGAGCGCAGCCAGGACCTCACTGCCCGGCAGGAGGAACCGGCCATGTCGGAGGTTTGCCTTTGTCTCTGGACCGAGGATACATTGATCAAAAGCCGGGGAGCTGTTTTTGCTCCGTGCGGAGGAATTTCCCCACTTGGCATGTCAGGAGGACCGTGTCCCCGCCAGCTCGAGCCTCAGCCGTGTGTGGGGCCGAGGTGGGAGAAGGCCACCAAAGCCCCACCGCCTTGAACCATGGCAGAAGTGGTAACCCCAGATGAGCCCTGAGAGGGACATTTGGCAGGAAACTCCTAAGTGGATTTTTTCACTTAGACAAAGTGCTCTCAATTAGACCGGACAATTTTAGGAACTCTCAGAGGCTGACCGGCAGTTTTCTTTGGCCAGGAGCAGTAGGGCTATCTAGTGAAATACCCGGTCAGAAAAAGCAGCTACAGGGTCTTACGTGATAAATTAAAATGGAAAAAAGCAAAGCAGCCTTGTAGATATTTGAATCATGACATGGTTAATTACACAGATCCAATAAAATAGTTAATTAACACTACAGTTGTGAAATACTTAAAAAAAAATATGAATGTATGACATCAATGTAATTGCAGGAAAGTGAGGGCTGCTAGACAATAACCGTTCACACATGCATTGTCAGGCTAAAAGGGAGACCTTTTTCATCTTCTGGGCCTTATAAAGAAACTGCCGCCTCCCCAGAGAGAGCAAAGATGGCTGCGACTGAATCCCAGGGTACTGGCTGTTCCTTATTTCCCAGCGCTGACACACCGTCGTGACAAGGAATTATGTATTGCATTCATCACGCCTGCTCTCCAGGCATGATCCCCAAATAATTAATCCTTTTAGCTTGCAGGAGCTGCCATCTGGCCAGTCTCCAATCGACCTGGCTGGTTTTACTACGGAGTTGCCAGTTGCCCGCACTCATGCGGGCATGTACGGCAGCTGCCTGACTCAGGTGCCTGGGATTTCTTTGTATTTTAAAAATGGTAAGCCTCAGATATGCCATGTGCTGCCCAAACACAGAGAACATACCAGCCTTTGTCTCAAAGAGCTTACTGTCTGGAGGGAGGAGTGGGAGCCCTTCATAATACAGAGAGCAAGACTCAAGCGGACTTTTTTGTTTGTTTGTTTTGTGTCGGAAAACTTACTCTGAATAAAAGGCCCAGAATAAAATCCAGCTGTTTTTTCTCAATCCTCTCGGTCCTGCAGCACAAACATGACAATGAAATTAAAAAAGGGGAGAAAATTGTTTTGACACTACAAGTCTTGAGAAGGGCCGTGAAACCAAATTCAGCTTAAAGGAAGCAAAGTTGTCTTTGCTGCAGCATGTCTGACCTGCCTTCGCTGCGACAGACAACCCTATGGAAGAGAACTGATGCTCTGGAGCATCTGTCCCATAACTGGGACATCTGGAACTTCTTGGAAGGTGGTCTCTGGGATCATCCTCAGACCCCACATGGGAGAGGAACCTCTCAGGGCTTTGCAGTGACCTGTGATGAAGCCAGCAAGCCCATAAATAACGAACGTCTGTATGTTTCTGAAAATAATCCAGTTTATGGAAAGTACTGGGGAGAAACCTGATGTCATCTACTTGGACTTGTGCAAAGCATTTGACACTGTCCCACACAATATCCTGGTCTCTAAATTGAAGAGACATGGATTCGACAAATGAACCACTCGATGGATAAAGAACTGGCTGGACAGTCGCACTCAAAGAGTTGCGGTCAACGGCTCGATGTCCAAGTGGAGACCAGTGATGAGTGGCGTTCCTCAGGGGTCGGTACTGGGACCTGTACTGTTCAACATCTTTGTCGACGACATGGACAGTGGGGTCAAGTGCACCCTCAGCAAGTTTGCCAATGATACCAAGCTGTTTGGAGAGGTAGACACGCTGGAGGGGAGGGATGCCATCCAGAGGGACCTGGACAGGCTGGAGAGGTGGGCCCAAGACAACTTCATGCAGTTCAACAAGGCCAAGTGCAAGGTC
>VUYV01000235.1:16303-85037 GCA_008711295.1 Anarhynchus alexandrinus | reverse complement strand
GTTGTTGAGGCCCCATCCCTGGAGGTGTTCAAGGCCAGGCTGGACGTGGCCTTGGGCAACCTGGTCTAGTGGGAGGTGTCCCTGCCTATGGCAAGGGGGATGGACTAGATGATCTTCAAGGTCCTTTCCAACCTAAACTGTTCTATGATTCTATGATTGTTTCTCTAAGATCCATTCCCTCCCTCTTTGCTATGCCCCTGGTTCTAGGTCAGGCAGAGGGTGGACCTGGGCTTGGATCTCAAGCTGCTCCGTGCTGTGGTCAGTGTGGGGCCACATCTGCTTGGCCTGTTTGGAGAACACCTGCCAGATCAAATCTAGCAGGTGGAAGAACACTTGGTGAACCTTTCCAGATATGAGCTATCAAACTGCTTAGATACAAGGGAATTTGGGTAGTTGGGCTTATGAATAGCTGCCTAGTGATGGCATCTATTGCGCTTTAGCAATAGGATATTGAGGGAATGTAAAAGACAAGGAGCTATGGAGAAGTGTTTCTGAAAATCTCAGAATTGAATTCAAAGCCATAAAAAGGCAGCTAAATGCTTTATGAACATACTCCCAAGTGAATGTCCTCCAGCTGGGGAAGTGGCTTGAAAACATGCTGTGGTTCTCCATGGTGCAGCTCTTTTCTGAAAAGTGACTTTTGATATGAAAATTATGGTACGATAGAGACCAGTGGGGCGACAAGTGAAAACAGAGGTGTGTTTAGCGGCTTTTCTGGCTCAGCCTAAAATGAAAACCTTCCTTCCTTAGGCCACCTGGCCAATGTTAAGAACCAAGATGCTGCTGGATAAATTAGGCTCCTGGTGACACGTGAAGAAGCTGTTATCACCAACACAGACTCAGAGAAGAGCTAGGGCAGGGCTGTTGTGGGGGACTTTTGGCAGGCAGTTCAGCTGTGATGCAAGTTGAAGGAGAAACCTCAGTCCACTGTTTCTGGGGGACTTTCACTCTGTGTGGCAAACAAAAAGAAATACCTAAGAGGGTTTCTTTTTTATGTCATTTTTATGATTATAGTCACCTGATAAGCATTAATTCCCATGGGGAGGAGATCAGCATGCATCTTCACAGATTTCAGTGACTGGGAAAAAGGAGCGTTATCAGAATTCAGATTAGCAACTGCTCTGCCAAGGTAAGCCCCTATCTGAAGTTTCCTTACAATTTGAATAGTTGTGGTAGGTGGATAGAGTACAGTGAGCTGGGGTTTTTTTTTCATGAAACTTTTGTATTTCTGTTGAAAACCCTGAAACTTTCAACATTTCAAACTTCTCAGTAGCCAGCAGTCTCTTCTGTGCATCTGCATCAATCCACATCAAAGCTGCTCAACCTAAACTGTCTCAGAAACCAACTTCTGCTGCTCACAAGCTTCGTTTGAAAAGAAACAATGAAAAAATGACTCCCCTAATAACACACGCACTAGCATGTGGAATTCCTGGTTGCTAAATCCCAAACTACATAGCAGCACTTTATTGGTATCAGATGAATTGTTATATAGCTGAATAACAACATTTCTCAGCTCATGAACTCTGTTGGAGTTGGGTGGATGCTAGATATCCTTAGTATGAGTTGGCTGCAACAGCCTTCTGTGAAAAAGATCCTTTATTTTTAAGGTTATAACAGAATAGGAACTAAAAACTAACTACAAGCATGCTAACACCAGAAGAACAACGTATTCTTCCAAACAGAGATGTGAACCGGTCAGAGAAGTACTGCCATGAGCTCTTTTCTCCTTATAACTTTCAGGTTCATGCTTAGTGAATCCAGGTGTGCTGTCGAGGGAGCGGGGAACATTTTGGAAAGCAGCCGTAGGAGCCGGGGCTGCAGATAGCAGCTCACAGGCGGAACGGTGGAGCTGCCACCTGGTCCCTGGGGACAGCCAGGCTGTGTACCAGCCCTCTTCTCCAGCTACCCACCTTGCTCATCCTGCACCCTGCTGCCTGAATCATCTGATTCTCTCCCATGGAAAACCTTAGTTAGTTACTAAAATGAGCCTCAAGGGTTAATTCTTCCTTGTTGCCATGATTCTTCTCCCAAATGTGGGTGTATTACCTCATTTTCCCCCTGTGCTCCCTCCTTTTTTCCCCAAGCAGAGCTTTGCTGGCAGTTTGGTTCCCCCCACCACAATTCTCACAGAGTATTTGTTCACCTAAAAGTAAAGCGCTCTGTTAGCAGGAGAAATCCTTTGGCAAGGTAACAAAAGAATAAAGGATTAGAGATTTAAAGAAACGAAGGTAAATGATATTTACATAAAGGGCCTCACAAAAATCTGCTTGTTCGCCAGCCCAGTGAACTTGCTGCCCAAGGCTTTTTAATTTGTTTTGGTTTGTTTTGTTTTAGATTTGTTGGAAGCAAATTTATTTTCTTAAAGCTTTAACAAGCACCTTCAAACTTCTGAATGGCTTATCAGACTACTTCAGTGTGATGGATTTCCTCAAAACTACTGATTTTTCTGGTAGAAAGCAGCACTGCGACGTGCCAACCCAGCGCAGTGAGAGGAGCAGGTGAGAATACAGCTTTCACAACAGAAGGCTTCTGAACAGCCAGGCGAGATGACTAAGGCTGTGATGACTTTTCAGAGGGGGGGAAAAAAAATAAAATAAAATGTCTCAGGATATACCATGGTATCTAATGAGATTTCCCCCTTTGCCCGAAGGTGAATGGGTCACTGCTGGATGAGGAGTTTGGCCGCATCTTCCCACCGGTCTGGGAATTGCACAACTGCTGCGTACCGGTGTTCTTGCCTTCCCAGGCCTGCTCTTTCTGTAAAAAATACATATTAGGGTGAGGAGGGAAGGTTTTCACACCCTCTCCTTCTCCTTTTTTGGGCAAACCCACAATCTCTCACGGTAATCTCCAGCATCAGCTCCCTTCTTGCCCGAGGAGCCCCATGGAAAGCCAAGCTCGCGTGCTGGAACCTCTTAGCGGCGGACGAGCTGCTTTACGTTTTACATGAAGTAATGAAGAAGTACGAACAAATTAGCATCACCGTTGGAGGCTTTCGCGTGTTTTCGTCGAGGCTGGATTCTCCCCGTGAGGACAAGCACAGGCGCAATACCCGGTGCAGCGGCAGGAACAGACAGTCGTCGCCAAATCTGTCTGAGGGTGCGTCGAGCAATGAGGCGGCGGGAGCAGCAGGAAAAAGCAATAAGGAAACGCTGAGGCTGGCGCGCACAGATGGGATTAACCGGCCGGTAGCTGAACGTACGCGTCTGTGGCTACAACCGTAGCGCGGGGTAGTTGCAACAGTTAGTTGAACGAGCAGCGAGTGATTAATGGAGAATGGTCTGCGTAACAGCTCGGGAATATTTATACAACTGACAATTCCTTAGAAATAACTCTCATTATCCTCGAATACTAAGCTACCTTCCTTCAAGCCTAATTGAACAGACATTTAAGATGTTTAATTTAGTGTTTTCCCCATATAACCACGGGATATTTTCTCCCTCTGGGGGGGGGGGGGGGGGGGGTGGGGGGAACTGAATCAGCATCTTCCCCTTCTCCAAAGCGGTTTCTCTAGTTTATATAGTGTCTGGAGGCCATGAGGAGTTTTCCCGGTAAAAATGAAAGAGCTGTTGCTACAACAAACAACTTGTTCATTTTGCCTACTTATTCAGGTCCTGGGATACACTTTGAATATGAAAGCATGCGGTGCTGATGATGCAAGAGGTCACTAATAATGCTCATACCCATTAATTACAAATGTATAAACAACGTGTAAGTAATACATTCTTGATCTTGTAGCTGAACTGCAATAAAGAAAAAACAAGAACAAAACCTTGGTGTGAAATGTTTCGGGGGGTGGTTTTATTTTCCTCCAGTGTGACCCCTCCACACACACTGCTTTGTTCTGAGTCAGCAAAAGTCAAGTTCAGACCAAAGATTGCGTTTCATGTTCAGGGCAATTTTTTTTTTTCCTACACCTTTCCTATTTTACATGTATAGAGTTTGAAAACAAAAGCTCTATTTTAAAATTAATACATTGCCTAAATTTTAAAATATCAGTGACTTTCCTGATTTTTTTCCCCTCAATCATTCTTTTAAATCTATTTTGTCAAACAGATTCAAGTATGCAAGTAAAGATTCAAATATGTAAATACTACTTATCTCTCCCATCTCCACTTTTGCTATTTACCGCGTTCAATAAAGTATTTTGCTCAGCTCTGATTGCTAGTTGCTCAAGCCCTCGTAAGTAGGTGGGACCACAGCTGTGGTGGTCTACTCCCAGTGCTGTACAGAACGTGTACAGAGTGCTGTACCCCTTGGTAGGAGACAAAACAGGAGGCCTGTCCTCACCTTACCTACAGCAAACAATTTCACCACATGACCTGACTTTATTGTTGTGATGTGACACTATGTGGAACTCATCATGAAAAAGAAAGCAACAAAAAAATAATTTTTTTTTTCCTATGAAAAAATTTTTCAAAAAATATTTTTTTGATGCTTTGAGGGTTTTCAGTCAAACAGAAAATCATCCCCTGAACGTTGACCTTTCAGGAAAGCACTGATAATAACAAGCCCTTTTTGCACAATTGTGACAATTTGGGCCAAAAAAAAAGCAGGGGTTTTCCACAGAGTTGTAAAAAGTGTGGAGGTTTGCTGACCAGTTATAATTATCACTGCCTCTTTTTTTGTTGTTTTTTGGGGTTGGTTTTTTTTTGTTGTTGTTCTGTCGAGGTAACAGCAACCCAATGGCCGCTTGTCAAACGACAAAGCCCATCACTGCTCTGAACCTCTGGCCTCGGACACCATCTGTAAGGAGGGGGTCCCAGAGGACGGTGCTGGCTGTTGCAGGCAGGGTAGAGGGTCCCAGGCTGAGAGGGCAGTCGAGCGGTGGGTCGCCCTCGCCAGGCGCTGGGGAGAAGCGGGTGGATCGCAGTGACTTGAGTTAAGGGGTTATGTAGAGACATTGGGAAGCCTCGGAGGCTGGGGAAGCAGAAGTTGGTGCAGAAGGCCAGCGCTTACATTTCGGAAGTACGTGGGTATCGCAGCTGAATTTCCCCCCTCCGCACGAGAGCAAGAGCGTGAAGAGGAGTTAGAGAAAAAACAAACGGGCGGTGGAGACGAGAGGGGGTGGAAGGCAATATCTGTGTTAGACTTGCGGGAGCAAGGCGAGACGTGGTAAGAAGTAAGTGGGTGCTTTGTAAATTCCCTGCACATATGTTTTGGGTGGGTTAATAGCTTGACTCAGCAGAGAGGAAAGACAGATTTCCTTCTCAAGCACAGCTTATGAGCTCAGACCAAGCTTTTGATTCACACTTTGAGTGGGTTAGTTTCACAAGTCTTCTAGTGAATCTTTGAAATTGGATAAGAGCAAAACCACAGTAAAAAAGGCTTCTCGCATTTCTGAGCACATAACCGCTGCAGTTTCATTATGATCTAATGTTTCATTGACCAAACCTCGGCTTGGGAAATAGCAGAGAGACGTGGTAAAATACCATCTCTGAAAAAACGATACGTTGAAAAACAAAAAGCTAGAACTGTGAGGCAAAAAGTGGGTGGTCTCATAATTAAAGTGCACCTTTTTTCCTTTTAAATTTATTACCGCCCCGAACCTGATACTACCAGACATTCTCAAGGGGCAAGACTAAACAGTAGCAAGCGTGGTGCCTGCGTGCCCCAGGAATGGAAATGCGATACTAAACCCCTCATCCCTGGCTGATGTGGTCCAGGCTATAAATCACAGCCTCTTCATAGATGGGAGCCACCCGCTAGCTGCCAGTGAGATGTCGGCCACCTCCCAGGCAGCGGATGCTGAGAACGGAGCGGATGCGCCGCATGGACCGCTCGGCTGTAACCCGTCTGCACAAAGACTGTCCAAACTTTAGTGCCACTTTCTGCAATTGTTAGCAGGGGCCTGTTTCGCAACGGGGATTGGCACCGGCTACTGCAGTATGAACAGCTTAAATGCGGTCCAGAAAACTTGTCCGCGGCAGCTCTAGCTTTTTCAATAACAGAAAGCCAAAACTTTCTGCAGAGGGATCCCTCTTCTGCAGGCAAATGAGGACAGGGGAGCTGGAAAGCGGCTGTTTCTTGGTGCCACCTTACTGCCAAATGTCCCTGTCTCAGGAAAACCAGTAGCTGCCCTCATGAGTGAGGTACATGTTTGATTAGATAAGCTGAGAAAATTATCTTCCTGAGACCTGGCGTCAGTGCCAACCATGTTACTACTGCTACTTCGGTTGGTCCTTTAAAAATTACCTGTGTTTTAAACGTGTATGCAGCTCCTTCACAGAGCGAGAGCCGCCCGCAGCTCTGCTGCCCAGCTGCTGAGGTGAGCAGGGGGGAACTGCAGGATTCAAACAAAAGCTAAGCAAGTTTCCAGCCCTTGTGACCGTGACGGGGAAGCTTCGCAATTTGATAGCACGCACCCCAAGAGCTCAGAAACTGGAAGGCAAGGAGACGGTCTGGCATTTGCCGTCTTCTAATATTTCCTAGGTTTTAAACCAACAAGGAGCCTTGCCTGTAATTTCGCAGTATTGTTCAGCTGTTTTAAAGTGTTCAAAGAGCTTCAGAAAGCAGCTTAACCAGGCAACAAAGTGCGTGCCTATCTGAAGAAATAATAAAATAAATCAAAAGCGTGCCTCTAATGCCCATGTTGAGGCAAAATAACATTAAAAAAAGAAAGTCTGCAAGACTGAAGTAATGTGTACAGGAATTCTGTTGTTGTTTTTTTGTTCCTACGCACATGCCATTGGGGTGAGGTAGTGTTTGTACTTCACTCACGGTGGCTGGGAACGTCACTGTCTGGCACCGCACAGGTAATATATTCAGGACAGCTTACAGGTGGTGGCACAAGGCTGCGCTTGTTTTTCTTCCCTTTTTGATTAAGCATGTTCGTTTTGCACCAAGGTCATAGCGTGGTGGGGGAGGACCGGGGGGAAAGGAAGAAAAATTGAAGGGGAAAAGAATGTGCAATAAGACGTGGAAATTAAAAAGTTCTGGTAACTACATGCAGCACATGACTTGTTGGGGGAGCTGATTCGGTGCCTGGCGAGCCCGGGAGCCCTCCTCGCTGCTCCTCCAGCCCCCCGCGCCCCCGCAGCACACTGCCGGGGCACATGGAGTCTGCAGGGCCTTATGGCCCGGGCTGGTTTGCCACGTGTGAGCCGTTTCCTGGCTACTTGCCCGCCCTCCCTGGCTACCCCTGCCAATAGCCAGGCGCTTTCAGACCTTGGAGGGACGGAGGCTTTCAGAGCGGCGTGGGGAAGAGGTAGGAATGTAGGTCCATGGTGTTGCCATGGACTGGGCTCCACTTGTGTTTCCTGGCTGCTCTTTGCATTCAAAATTGGGGTATCAGGTGAAGCTCGCCAGAGCTAACCCAGAGTGGGGTGGGGTGGGGCTGCAGAGATGGGGTCAATGACCACGTTGTTGCCCCCACCCCATTTACAGCCTCCTCACTGGGCTCCCTACAACACAGGAGTCCATCATACCCTCAGTGTCTGAAACTTGTAAAGCTGCACGTGGGGGTTTTAACAGCTGAGTAAAGGGCTTGCTTCCTGCATGGGCTTTGCTGTTGTGACTTTATTTGTTTATTTAAAGAGTACAGACTGTGAAAGAAACATAGGAGGCTGAGGACACTTGCCATTATAGAAATGCTACCTAACTGAAAGGGAAGTCATTTCTATTCAGACAAAACTTTACTATACTTTAATTAACATAGCCGAATGTAATGCAAGTACCAGAAGCAGCTGGGGCAAAAAGGCAAAGTAACCTAAGGCAGTCTAGTGAGGGTTCAGCTCCTTTGTTGCTGATGTTGAAGCCTTTGGGAGCTGTCTCAAGCCAAGTCCCTTCAGGGTTTTTTTCCAGGCTGACTGCTAACAAGATGTAAAAAGGAAGCTGGGGCATTCCTGATAATTTTAAGGTAAAACAAACAAATGGTTTAATAAACAAAAAGAAAAAAAAACACCTTTATAAGTCATAAAAATGTGACTCCCTCAGTCATGTCTCAACACATTCTTAATTTTTCTTCCATAGTTTCTTTTCCTTTTTGTGACTGGGCCTCAAGGAGTCACCTGGAAAGATTAGACACGATTTGTACACAAATGCATAAGAAGTTATTGGCCACGGGGACCGCTATATAGTCACTGAATAGCCCTTCCCTCCTAGCATCTGTCCTCCACAGACCCATGCTCTTAGCAGATGAAAGCATCTCAGCCCAGGAGCCAAAATTGTTCTGAGCTTCCAGAAATGTAGGGAAAAGAGAGCGATTCTTCAGGCTGTGGCATCCTAGGAGGTGGATGATGCTTCATGCAACAGAAAAAGGAAGGACAAGATCCTTGTCCTCTGCCCAGTCTGACTGGAGGGCGACAAGGGGACACCCTTTCCTTATTCTACATCTAAGAACCAATTTAACTTTGAGCACAGGAGCAAGAGAAAGCAGCCTTTCAGGACTCTGAAAGGCTTTAAAAACCATGAAGAGGTGCAGGTCTTCCTGCCCCATGTCCTGTCTTGAGCTCTATCCCCCAGTGTGAGGAGGTGGGGCATGGAAGGGGCCTGGGAGGAGAGGTGTTCTCCAGGCTGTTGTAGCTGGTCATCAGAAACATGCGATCATTTAAACTGTGAACATAAGGTGCTCACAAATGCAATCAGTGAGTGGTAATTAAGATTCTTTGGTTGAAACCTGAAAGTAGTCTAAGAAATTTGTATCAAAGAGGGATTTTATAAAGCACGGATCATTTGCCTAAAACATGCTGATGATTTAGGGTCTTGAGTTTTTATGAGATTTGCTATATATGCTGTTTTCAGCTACTGAAATTAGACAAGTATGCTATGTTATATTCAGCATTTCTGCTGATTGTTCAAAACTGGAAAGGTATGTAGAGGAGAAAAAAGGTGAAACAACTCTGAACAGGATGAGAGAGGATCATTTCAGTTTTGGGTGTAGTTTCAGGTTGTTCTTTATTTTATCTGAACCGGTTGTCCCACCCCTAATTACAACAGTATTAAGACATTCCTGGGTGTGGTCACTTGAAATTCTTCAGTGGGCAAAAATTTTCAGCTATGTAATATACTTAAGGTGTGTATCAGAGGACCACTTTAAATGGTCCGGCGTGGTCCTGACGGCTTCTTCACCGGCTTCTGACCCCATGTTTGTTGTAGCTTTAGCACAGAAAAGGTCACGTCATTCCTTTTTACTGAACCTGAGTCTTAGTCAGCAGCACAGAGCGCCGTGCTCTCCCAGCCACAGCTCAGATGCTCAGATAAAGCTCTCCAGCTCTAGTGCAGTCCTACAGAAAGGGCAAAGAGATAATAGCAACTCCCACTGCATTTTCATTGAGAGCTTGCAGTGTTTGGGGTTTTTCAGATTTATTCAGATTACACTGCTGGCATTTTTTTCCATCTTCTTCTCTGTTTGTGGGTTTTTCTCAAGCCAGGTAAAAATTTCAGTTCGCAGAACAGATGGTGCGGAGAGACACTTGGCTTTGACTCACCAGTGGCTTTTATCTTGTTTCATAGGATCTGTTGTAAATCAGAGTGCATGTGAGACAGCAATTGTAGTACAGTTGTGCACGAAGCCTACTCTGGATAATGTGATAGCTTGTTAGCAACAAGCAGATTAATTTGGCTTCGAAACACAGAGTTTCTGCCTCTTCTGACTCCATGAAGACAAGTAACATTTGGAAAGCTTTCCCAACAAGCCCAGATAACATTCTGCTGCTTTTCAAAGTATATGTTGTTACCAGCTACTTGGATATTTACACACTTACCATAAAAATACAAACATTCAGTGGAATTGGCTTGAAAGCCAACAACTGATGCATCATCCAAGAGCACAGGGTACGGTGCTGGGATTCACTGGATGTGCATGGGAAGCCTCAAAAGTTCCGATTCTCAGTTTGTTCTGCTAAGCCATCCCAAACTTAGGTGCACACCTATGATTTACTTAAACTATTTCAGTCTAGCGTGTTGGCTAGAGAACTCGATACGAGAGGGAAATACGCCTTGGTCTCACTGGCTAGGCTGGAAGGATAATGAAATGAAAGCGCCAAGAACAGCTATGTCCTTCTGCTCCAGGACCTGGAAGCACAAAGGTGCTGCACAATCAGTTTTCCCTTTTCAAATTAGTTGACAGGTCTTGTCATGGAAGCTCCTTAAAATTGGCTAGGTTTGGTCTTGTTCTTCATTCTTCTGCACCGATTTACCTGCAGATGGACTAACGTTGGAAACAGGGCATGACAATTGCCTTTTCTTTTAGCTATTAAGAAATGTGGTCATTTCAGAGCTCTCATTTATATCTCCAGTGAGCCAGCTTGGCAGCAGGCGGGGGATATGCGTACACAGTATATTGCAGCGCTGCGTGGGAAGTCTCTGGGGGAACCCCAGGTTTGGGAAAGGTGTCAGCACGATGTGGTATTACGGCAAAACCTCTGTACTAAACCATGCATTTACGCCCTCAAAGTCAGGCCCAACTGCACGGCTCAGGTCTGAGTTGAGCTCATGCAGTTTGAGTAAAAACCCGCGTAGCTTTGCAGCTCCTGCCTGCTGAAAGTCTGGAGGCTGAGCTGGGGGCAGAGCAGACTTGAACTGGGGTTTCCACTCTTCACAGCACGCTTCCCTGTTCGGAGGGGCAGGGATAAAATTCTAGCCCTGTGACGGAGAGATGCGCATGGTAGATGGGATGGGAGCGCTCATCTCTGATTAAGTGGAGGTTTTAAGTGGTCATGCAAAGTGACACGTTGTCAGCAGGAGAAACTGAGCTCTGCCCTTCTTGCTCCCTTTGCTCCTGAGTGTCATCTCATGCGTTCAGGACAGTCATCTAAAGAACACAAGGTGGGGGGTCAGACTCCTGTGCATGGAGAAAGGGAAAATATCGGATCTCCTGCATCCCTGATGAATGATCTGACTGCTGAGCCATTAGATAAGGGAGCATGCCCGCTCCTCAAGCATCCCAGGAAACCAGTTCTTCACTTCCTTTGCTTGTTTTACCAGTGCCCCAAAAGAAAAATGTTTTATCTGGGACAAATGCAATATTGATGTTCAGCATCCAGCAATTCCTCTGGCTTACAGCATTGCAGAAAAATTGAAAACACAATGTGATCTGAACCCTTTCCTCTGTTTTTTTTTTTTTTTTGTTTGGTCATCAGATTAGGGCAAAAATGGTTATTTGCACATTTAAAAGGTAAATAGGAAGTCTTATGCTCTAAGTACTGAATAAATAATCCTGCAGAAATACTGAAAATTATCAATGGATGAGTGAAACTTTTAGCTTTCTTTATACACCCTTTTCCCACCTCTTTTTGCTTACAAAGTGTTTGTGTTAGTTAAGTTCTGCAAACTTACAATTTATTTTTCAAGGATACCCTTTGAATACTTGGTGCCAAACACCTGATAATTTAGGCCTGTGACACAGACTGGCGTCATCAGCAGAGGTACTGGGCTCAAGGTTGCAGTGTGTATTACACAGGCCTACAAGAAAACAAATCTGGCAGGTGGGAGGGTTTGAGACTGCCTAGAGGTGATACAATATGCTGCTTCCAAAATGCTTGATGTTGATTCTTTTATTAAAAAAAAAAGAATTTGCAGTAGTTGCTCCTGTTAGAAAGAAAACACAGCAACATTATGAAAGAGGCAGAAACATGGACAACTAATTGTGGTAACCTGCTTGCTATTAAAATAAATAGAAAGGTTTGAGGTTTGTGGGGCTTACGCTTCACAGGATTTTTCTGCCAAAAAGCCTCATCAAGGACAGCACATGTTAGAAGACCGAGAGCTCTTTTTTGTTATGGCAACAAGAACAACAGCAACACATAAACACGAGCCCCAGATAAACTAGAAAGGTTATCTTTCTGTTAAAAGCCATCCCTGCTGTAGATCAAGGCTCATACACAGTTTGTACACTTCCCCAAAGGCAGGAAATCTTGCTGTCCTGTGCCCATGAATAGCAGTGTCCTCTTGCTGTGTACCTGCTGCCTTTGCATGCCTCTAAGTGAGCGCTGCACTGATCTCACTTGGAGACAGCGTATCTCTGAGCAGTGGGTCAAAGCAACAGCTGCTTGTCCATACAGGTGTGCCTCCATGCTAAATGTATTTTAAGCCAGAAAATGTTGAGGATTCTCCTAAGCACAGACAAAGACACCTCAGGAGCCAGAGGCTTTCAGTAGAGCTCAAGCCATCCTTAGGTGTCTAGAGAAGGGCCAGATTTTCAGAGTATTGTGCCTGTGGCCGAAGAGGCAACATCTGCAAGCAGGCAAAATGCTTTAGAGAACCCACTTCCTATTTTTCAGTGCTGAGATGGGATGAGTTTCTGGAAATCCTAATACAACTGAGGCTTGGTCTCCCTTTGAACATCTGGTCCCTCAGTTTTTGCCAGTCTCTCTGCAGTGAGTTGAAGTAAATCATATCACCACTGGGGCTTTCAGACTGGTATTTTCTGTAGTTTGTGTATATATGAAAATCTTGGTGTGCTCTCCAAGTGGCCACATGCCGTGATATAACAGCTACCTGTTACGTTTCATTAGAAAACCCAAATGAAAGAAATGGTGCTGCAATGCAGGCTGGAATTTGCCAAGGTTGAATGGTATGATGCTTGCTTGGCCAGTGAGAACTCTGTTCACCAGAGGTATTCAGCTAAGGTGTACAAAAAACATTATCAAATGAATGAAGGCCAGGATACAGTAGATTATAGGGGGGGGTGGGGGGAAGTCCTGGGTAATACAGGTGCTGGGAAATGTTGAGTTCAGATACCTGAAAGTCTCTCCATGGAACCAACCAACACCTGGCCTGGTGTGGAGCTGGGTCTGATTAGTTCAACAAGACCTTCCTCCTTTGTGTCCTCCCAAGTGCATCCAAAGGGTGCTTCCCAAGGCCCCGGGAGAGGGCTTCTCAGCTGGACCCCAGCCTCACATCCACACCGCCTGCCCTCTTAAGGAGCCAACATCATAAGGCGAGGGAAATGGCATAACGGTTGCTGCCTAAAGCGTGTTTCCTTTTGAGCGGCACAGAGGTTTGAGCTGCCGTGCCCTGCTTCCTGCCTTCTTGGTGTGGCCCGCATTTCGATCCAGGGAAAGAAGTCCCTAGGAACGAGGGCAGGGGGAGGGAGAGCCCAGAGGGTCACGTTCAAAAGCACCCAAGACGTGAAAGGTTCCCTCTCCTCTTTCTTACGGGCTGTGTCGTGCAGCTGGCTCCCCTTCACGCTGGCTTTGTCCTGCCCTCCCCCAGCTCCGCGAGAGGATGCAGTGAAAGGAGTTCCCCGAAGCGCTGGGGTTTTGCTGCACTCGTGAATCACGCTGCTTTCTCTCAGTGACGTACGGGTGCATGTCAGAAAGCTCAGCCAGCCATTGCTTTCCGCCTTAAAGGTTATTCAGCAGCACAGGAGGGATTCCCTTAAATGACTGCTAGAAGTCTCAGTTAACAAATTCGGAAGCGTGAAGGTTTTTTTCCATTCCTTTCAGAAGGAGGGGATTTGTGCCATTGAGGCTCCGTCCTTTCCCAGCTGAGCCTGTGACTCTGCCTGGCCTCCCAAAGCAAGGAGACACAGGTCTGTCAACTATGTCACCAGATTTTTTCCAAGGAAAGCCTGGATGCAGCAAAAGGTGACTTTGAAGACAATTGTCTCTGTATGATCTCGTTTTAACCAAACAAATGTGACTCTGTCTTTACCAGGTATTTGGGGACACTGCAGATGGGGTGTATCTTGTCCAGCTGCGAGCACCTGCAGGCAGCTCTGTTTGCACCAGTCACTCTGGGCTCCCTTTGTCATCAGTGAGGAGAAGCAAGAGTTCCCATGGTGTAAGTCATCTGATCATTTTTATACATCTACGTGAGGGTGAGACAAACTGTGTCCCAGAAATGGCCACTTCTCTCCATTTTCCATAAGCAGCTAACTCAGGTGTAAATGTCCGTTTTAGGTATTTGCTTCCTATTTGTTCCCAAACATGGACGCTTTCAAAGGAAATAGGAATTTCCTCCTCCTCTCTCTCCCTTCTCCATTTTTTAGTGACTTCTCATCTACTGTTGTTTTGGAAAAGCTCTGGGTCTTCAGATGAATTCCACCCTGTGATACTTACAGGACTAACTTTCCGTCTTCCTCCCTTCCGTGGTGTGGTATGAAAAACAAAATCTGGGTGACTGGTCGCCATTCAGTTGCATGGCATTCTTTGAAGAAGCAGATGATCAAGTCTTTACCCAATAGCTATGTTTCATCTGGGAAAAAAAATGTTGCTTGCCTTAAAGAATTTTGTCTCTCTGACACATTGAATATATATTTATATTCTTTTACAGACCGGGGCACTGTAGGCACTGTACAAAAATAAATGATGGATATCCCTGGTTGCCAGTTGGTCTGCTCCTTCCTGTCCCCATCTCTGTAGCAGACAGGTGGATCCTTGTTTGGGAGCCTGGTGACCTTTAGGACAGGGTTTCCATCTTGTATTTACCCATTATTATGGCCACGATTCAGTGAGGCGTTCGTATGCCTGACCTTAACCAGAGGGGGCTACTCATGAACTAACCTTTAATCAAGGGCTACTCATGAACTTGAGATTGGGCATGTGCTTGGGAACTCTGTTGAATCAGGACCACTGTGAGATTCATCTTTTCCCTTTTGCTTACTTATTTTCAGTGTTTCTACTCCCCACAGGTGCTGGGAAAGACATGTACTTGCTCTCAGTCAGAAATGATATCACCTGCCCTTAGCAATGTTATTCTCTTTCCTGCTGAGCTTAGGCAATACTGTAACATGCCTAAACAGTGCATCCACAACAAGGAATGGCATCATCTTGCTTTCAAAACAAACCTGTGGTGGGTGGAATTAGCTGTGCTGAATGATGCTGGCCTGATTGATAACGATCAGTGAAGAAACTTCTTCAGCTATTCAGTCATTCACCTCTGGTCACCCTCATTTTAGAGAGGGTGGGAGCTGGTTGTACGTTCTGTCTTCATACTGCCGAGACAAAGGAGAACTGCTGATATTTTTACATTTTTTAGTCAAATTTCCATTTAAATGGCTCAGTGTTAATGAACTGGGGGGAAAAGAGGGGCATTTCTACATTACCTGATGTGGTTGTACCTGATCTGTCTGCTCAGTTTACCTGTCTGCCCTTAATGCAAATCTACCTGCTCTTGTGAACAACAAAAACCACAAAACACCTGCCTGTAGCCTGTCCTGTGCACATACAGACATGGTATTTCCTTCCTGAGCTAAAAGGATATCTGAGTAAAGGGAAGAGCACTCAGTTTGCGGTAAACTGTTTGGCTGAGTTTTGCTGCCTTATCTCGTACGCGTGTCCAGTTTTTCAGAAATGTGTGAGAATGATTTCAAAGACACCGTCAGCGCATCACGTCATTGCCTGGGTGGTATGTAACATCATAAATGAACGTACATCTAGGTTATGGGGTGTGTTTTTCCCTCTTCCTGTGGAAAACCCACTCAAATTATGAACCTTCTTATGAATTGCACTTAAAGAGGAGGCCAGAGGGATGAAAAGGAGAAGCTGGGCAAGAAGATGGTGAGAGTTGTAAAGAGAGCAGAGTGAGGCCTGGGAGAAAGCAGGGGAGATTAGATGGGGGAACATAAGCAGGGGAGGAAAGGGAATGGAGATTAGGAAGCAGAGTTTGGGGAGGGAAGGCAGAAAGGCTGGTCTGACTCAGAGAAAGGATGTAGAAGATGTCTAGGCAAAGAGGCAGAGATGGGATCACTGGGAGAGAGCTGAAGTTTTCCCAAGTCTTTGAGAGAACAGACTGAGGAGAGGTGAGGACCAAGTCTGCAGAGTGCAGAGAGACAGTTGTCCAAGGAAGCAGTGATTTTGACTCTAGTGTCGTAGGATCTTCAGTGGCACATAGTTGGCATGGCCCTGTGGTTACAGAAAGGTTGGCTTATCTCCTGGAGGAGACAAGGCTAAACAGAAGCTGAAGAGTCAAAAGGAGAACATAATCAGAGGCTAGACTTAAATATCAGGATGTTGGGGACTATGTGCTGGGAGACAGAAACTGGGATAAGGTGCAGGAACCAGGAACTAGGTGCCAGGTCTGAGCTGGATGGAGGAAGAGCTTGGGCATGGGGCAGCAGGCTGGTGCATGGCAGAGCAGCTGAGGGGACCTGGTGGGAATTACATAGTGCCTGGTGAATGGAGCAGTTAGTCCTCAGCTGTCTGAGCTTGTTAGACCTTAGATGCTAGAGAGACTGCATGCAGTCACCTGCAAGGCTGATAGATCTGGCTGGGGAAAGGCTGACTGGAATGATGAGGACTTCAGCTGCAAAGCTGCAGGAGAAGATAGCAAGGGAGCTAAGAGGGAGAAGAAGCTGGGATTGGAACAAAAATACTTGCTGACCTCTTACACTTCTTCCCAACTCCAGGATGTCAAACCTGCAGAGAGAATACAGAAAAAGCATGTACTGCCTTGAAAAGATACCACTCTTGAACACAGCCAACAGCAGCCTCCTGAAAAGTGCTGGCTAATTTCATGGGTTTGGTTATGTATAAATTGGTACCAGGGATGCATAAAATACATGTAAGTGTATCTTGCACTGTATCTTACAGTGTATCTTAAAGTACATCTACATGCATTATTTCCCTTGAAGGAACCAGTCTGAATCTCAAACATCTTTTGTCTGAGATGATGTTTTAGTGGTTGATCTCTGTTGCAGCCTGTTCTGCAAACCTCTTGTTATGATGGTAAAAAAGTGGCTGAAACCAAGCAGTAATCAGCTGTTCCTTCGGTTTGGCTACCAGTGGAAGCATTGGGATTTGATTTGCAGACAGGCCGTGGGTTTTTTGATTCAGCTGAACTCAGTGGCTTCTGTCCTTAAAGATACTGAGCGCTGTATAATACTGAGTGCTGGGAAGACTTGGGCTCTGAGAGTTTCACACTCTCTGTTTCAGTACCAAAATGGGTAAATTCATTCATTTTCTCTCTTGGATGCATATTGTGAAGCTGGAGCAACCTGTGTTGCAAATGCCCTGATACATTAATGATGAGGAGTTTAGAAAAAGCTATGAAATAATAATTTTCCAAGCAGGGCTGGAGCAGCGTGCAGCACGCAAAGCCTGTGGCCATACGTCAGTGGGTACGGAATAGGCCAAAGGCTCAACAGCAGCATGCTGCCCATCTTGTGCGCTGAGTGAGGTAAGACTTTGTGGAGCAGTCAATTAGAGATTATTTCCCAATGCAGACACACAAGGACAATGAAGTAAGGCTGCACAGGTGGCCTTAATCATAGCATTTCCTAACTTTGGACTCTGCACCTCCATTAACGTTGTTTTTAAGGGGCGTATTATGCATTGTAAGGAACTGATTCTGAGGAATATCTGTCAGCTACACGAGCAAGATTTCTCTGGTATGAGGGCAGACTTTGCACGAAGGACCACCCTCCAGACGTGCCCCATGCAGGCAAGCCTGCAGGCACCAATTAAGGAGCTGATACTTCCATAGGAAGGCTTCGTATCAGGTGCCCTTCAGGACGTAAGCTAACCTGTTTTTGAAGTAGACAGACCCCTCTTCCCTCTTTCATCTGTCAGAGCCCTGAGGGCACAAACAATCCTTAATGGCTCTGACCAGTCTCACCTGAGGCCTCCCCCAACATCCTGGCAATGGGCCCAGGAGCTTCATTTCAGCTCAGCCTGGGGCTGTCAGCCCCTGCCTGACCTATGATTTAGATGTGTCTGTCTCCAGCCCCATCTTTTGGTTGGCCCTGAGGTCTGTGCTGTAGGTAGCTTGTATCCAGCCTTGTCTCCAGCCTTGTCTCCAGCCTTGTCTCCTTCAGCTTATGACTGGACCCCCTGAACGGACCCTTGCCCTGCTTCACCGCCTCGCTCTGATGGGGGCTGTCAATGGACCTCCGTAACCCCTCACATCTGTCCACCATGTTAGTATCTTGCAGGGTGGTGCCTGTCATTGAGGGCATGGCCAATGCTGGGGTCACCCTTGCACCCAGCTCCCCAGCACCTAGGGAGCAGTCAGCCCTCTCTGCATCCCAACATCCTCCACTGAAATTGGAGGTGACACAAAAGTCCTTTGAGTTTTATTATGGGCTCTTTGAAACTCCGTCCTTAAGGAGAGCTCTGCTTGTCTTGGTACCCTCTGAGCAAACTTTTTCATGCAGGTTGGGGTAGCTGGGTCATCCTCACCCTTGTCAGGAGAAGAAGACAGAGGAACGCTTCTCTGCTTCACTAGCTGGATGATACTATGCTTTTACTATGGTCCAGCCCCCTGCTTTGCCATCCCCCCCCGGAGGCTTTGCTGCTGGGAGGCAAAATGCTTTGCAAAGTTCTCCATGAGAGTTTGAGAGAGCTGCTGACCACGCTGAGAAGGTGTATGCCTGCCCGTTTGCCAGTTTTCCTGCTCACTAGGCATAACACTGAGGGTCAATATGTAACTTAGGGTAATGGTTTCAGATGACACTGACAGCAGCAAAGAAACATCCCACACAAAACTCTGTGTGTGGGAACAGAGTGGTTTTGGAGGGGAAGGGGGAGGTTTGGGCTGAAAATCCAACCATCCCAGTTATAGCTATTTTGATCCTCCTGAGTCAAAATATATTCAGGTTCTTGGAGGTTTAGAAATACAGGCTAACTAGTTTTCCTTTCTACAGGTCTCTCCCTCTTTTCCAGGTTAATCTTCAGGAGCAGAGAGTATGAGAAATTTTCCCTGGGATAGCCTCAAATTCCTCTGATCTAAAAAAAGAGTACTGGGACTCTCATAAGAGACCACACTTCCTTGTGACATGAAGCCCTTGTCGGCAGCAAAAAGAGGAGTTTTACCATTCTTGGAAAAGGACAGAACTTGGTGGAAGTGAGCTCAACAATTTGCAATAAAATTAAGCCTTGGAGATTTCATTGTAATGGTTGCACATGTCCAAACGTGCTGCCACTTGACTGGCTCTGTCTTGCACTCTCCCCTCCACTCGCCCCTTCCACCTGCCCTGCATCTGTGCACTCTCACTCATCAATCACTGCTCCTCATCTAATCGAAGCCTCCGGCACGGCTGCAGGCCAGATGGCACCAATCCCTCTGGCATAGTGCCAGTAAAGCTATGGAACTTGCCAGGTTGCATTAGCTGTCTCTGTGTATTTAACTTTCTTTTGCATTTTTGTGATAGTGCATCATGCAAATTATTATTTTGTCTTCTTCTCTGTTGACTCTGGAGCAACAAATTAGGTCCAGTCCTTACAGATCTTCTCAGCTCATTGCTTTAGTCCTGTTGGTGTCTTTCACCAGACCCTGTCACACACTGGATTCTAAGCCCCTGAGGAAAAAACAGGGTCTTTATAAAGGTCCTGGCAAGGTGACCCCACCTTGTCCTGACTGAGGTGTAGGCAAATGCCAGACAAACAAGAGAAAAATAAGCTTGACTTCAAAAAGTCCTTGAAGCCAGTTCTTACAGCAATTCATTAGTGTATGCCAGTGTAAGGTGACACTGTCGGTCTGCTTTGCTTTGTGTTAGTGGCAAATTTGGTGACGGTTCCTCATTCTTGTGATGAATCCTGAATCTTGTGATATTTGTTGCTTTCTTAAGGCCTGGATGTTTGCGGTCACATGAGGATCTGAGCCATCATTTTTTATGCCGTTTCTAGGTCTCACGGTCACAGGGAGATGGTTAAGCCCCTGCCGGTGAACCTGAAGACAAAGATATCAGAAGACAAATAGACCTCCAGATAGGCTGAGGTTTCTTTGCCTGTTTTCTTGTCCTTTTCAAAGCACAATGCTTAAGTCGCTCTTTAATCCAATGTCACAATTTCGGGAAGCCTGAATCATGATCTTTTAAGCATGTGAGACTGGTTATATTTTGTTTAGACTGTAGCTCTGTTTACCTATATGTCCTCTTCAGGTTTGCTCTCTATCCTGACATTAGACCACAAGCGTTTTTTCCTCAGGTGCAGTGAGTACAGAAGTTGGATGGGAAACTCGTAAGCAGTCAGAGCACTCCTCATCTTTTCTCACCCAAGGTTTTCTAAGGAAATAACTGCTCCACACCAAGGTTTTGGACAGCTTTGGAAAGTTACATGCCGAGGTTCTGCTAAGGTTGCCCTCCTCTCAAGCAACATTGGATATCTTCACACTCCACTCCCTGCCCCAATTTCTAGCTCTCCCAAGCATGGAAACTGGGAAATGATGGAAAAAATGAGGCAGCCTGCCCTTTCAGAAGACATTTTATAATGTCACTGTGTTTCCCTGCTCGCAGGCCGTAGGTGATGTTGATCGTGTTTACAGGAAATGCCATGCGTAATTTGCAAAGCGAAAGCAGCTTACTATCTTGTTGGGGCTTGTCTGACTGGAAAGTGCCGTGCTGCGTGCTACTGGGCTCACGGGCTGGGCTAGCTGCCTCCCCGGCAGCGTGCCACGCCGGCGGCTTAGAGAGGCCAGGGTGGGGAGCAAGGCCTGGGGAGAAGGTTGTGCAATACTTCTTCCAATATTGGTGTAGAAATGCAAGGACAGCTTGCGGCCAGCGTGACCCTGTCAGAAGGCCCTAGCTTAAAGACTTGCCGTCTTACTGGAGGAAGCCATTTCTAGACCTTTCTTCACCTTATCTTCTTGTTTATTTGCCCCAGGGTGCAGCACAGCACCAAAGCCTTTTCCCTCTCCCCATCTCAGCCCAACAGCATGCTCCAGTTGCCACCTGTAGGACTTTTAAGTGCCTCCATCTGTCCCAAAAAATTCCTGCCCTCCATGTAGGACACTGCATTTCTGCTATCTGTACTGCCAGAAACTGCTCCTAGTTTAAAGCAATCAAGCAAAAGCCTCCCACACTACTCCACACCAGCCAAAAGGAGGGCTAAAAACTCCTGCAAAGATATGAGGAAGATCTGACTCGGTCCCCATCGAGCTCAATTGCAAAACTCTGAGGGACTTCCCTATGCCAAGGCTCCTCTCTAGTGGCTAATATTTGCCGGTGTGTCTTGGACAAGCCTGTGTGCTTCGTGCTTTATTGCAGACCTAGCTGGTTGCCCACACCAGGGGTGCCTTCCTCACCCAAGCTGCTTGTACACCACCTGCCTGCTCCTCGCTGCTCTTGGGGCTGCTGCCATCTGCCCTCACCAAAGCCACTTTCGCTCCATGCTTCTCCCATCCCACACCCAGTGCCTCTTTGCTTCTGCTCATCTGGCAGCTTCAGACGCTCATCTCCTTCCTCTCTCTCTTCCTTTCATTCTCTTCCCTCTCAATATCAAGATGCTTTATCTATCCCTCCATTTTTACACAAGGAAGCTTCCCTCATGTCTTCTCTGTCTTCTGCCCCCTTTCATTCTGCACTTCCCTGGGGATTGGGCAGGAGAGCTCAAATGCCTCAGCAGAAAATGATGATGTGGAGGTGAAAAAAATCCCCAAACATGATTAAAAGGATGTCTACGCTGTAGGTAGGATAGTCTGGGTAGCGCATGTACCAACAGGGCAAAGGGTGGGGATGATACAGGCTTTTGGGCAGGGGGACAGGTCTGCTTCACAGCCTGGGGTCCTGGGCTGCCTGGCGTAGGAGGATCCATCTTCCCTGTTGCAGCACTTAAGCTGTGGAGTTGATGGTAACTTCTCAAGCCTTGCAATAAGGTTTTCAGTCTGAATGCACTTGGCAGGAGGGCGTTAATGGTGCAGGGAGAGGCCCTCTACCACCGGAGTCACTTGAGCAGCCTCAGCTGAGCAGTGAAACACCCAAAGGAGCAGGTTCCCTAGGAAGGAGCCTTGGGAGTCCTCCCCTGAGCCCACACCCCTCATGCTGCTGATGCTTGCCACTTCTTCCAGGGCTTGGGTCTGGTTTTGAAGATATGCAGGCTGAGGAGACAAGGTGAGGCACAGCACTCCTTCTCCCAGTCTGGAATCAGAGCTGGGTTTGGCGTTTGTGTGGACTTACACCTGGGCTGAGAGGACTCCCCCAGCCACTGTCTGGAAAGTAGCAGAGCCACAGTGTTGAAAAGACTCATGTTTATCGGTCCCTCACAGGGCCGTACAGTGTGCAGGCAGCTCTTAGAGACAGCGGGTGGCTGCTGAGCTCTCCAGGTAGGCCTATTCATGCCATGGTGTTCCCAGAAACTGCGCACTTCTGATTTTCCAATTCCTGACCATCTCAGGAGCTCTCTCTGCTCTGTTCCTCCCTCTCTGTGTTTCCTTGAAATGCTCCACTTGTTATTATTATAATCTAGGTTACACAAGGTAATTTATTCCCTGTAAGTGCTAGTATGAAAATGGAGGGGAACTGGGTAGGAGGTGGGAAGGAGGAGAGAGGTACGGTACAGTATCTCTTCAGCTCCTTGGTAGCTAACTGTCGTATCAGCCTAGTCAAGAGTTCCTACACACTGAAGCCAGCTGTGCCTTCAGCAAGCACTACCTGAATAGAGTTGCGTTTCCACCTTGTGCACCAGCAGGAAGGTGGGGGTATTGGCTGAGCGTGGTCCCCAGCCTGCATCATCTTTCAGCTGACAAACAGCATCTTCAGTTTGCAGAAAAAAAAAAAAAAAAAATCCCACCCCTAAGAGGCGTCGAGGGAATAGCTCTGGATTTAAGAAATGTTGTGGCTGCTTTTGGTCTCTCCGCTTACTCTTCACATTACCTCCTGTCTGCTGCGGTTCCCAGGCCCACTGTGCCTTTTCCCAGCCACTGCAGGGCTGGCAAAGCTGGCAGAATTGCACAAGATGGGAACTGAAACAGTGGTGAGGAGAAGGAAGCAGAAGCCCCAATGTGTGCCTCATAACATGGTTTAGCTGGCGAACCCTTTCCCCACAGAGGGTAATCCTGTTGAGTAACGCAGCGCCTTTTCTTTCCCTTGCACACTTGATCCCCACCATCCCTGCTGTAACTAGCTTTACTGGCTTTCGACAGAGAACAGCAGGACCTGCCTCTGTGGGCAACCATTTTCCAAGTGCTTCGTTTGCAGCCTGGAGGCTCAGCCCCCTCTGGGACCACCCCTGCACCCCTTTTCCTTTTCCGCAGATTTTTTGCCTCCCTTTTTGGTACATTTCCAGTTTGTCCACTGGTTTAAGAGGACAGTCACAGAGAGGCTGGAGTACCATGACGACTACTTAACTAACTCCACATGGGATACATACACTGGGCAGTGCAACTTTTGTGTCTAATTTCTCTCCTCAGACTCTGGACATCACAGTGAAGCTGCGCCGCCTAATCAGTCTGTCCTCACTGCATACTTATCTGTTTGGTTATCTCTTCCTAAGTTATTTTATGTCTGATTTTAACAGTTGGAGCTGTGTGTTCTGTGAGCTGACACACTGTAGTTTAAACTTATGCTCTCCTGCTCTCTCCCAGCCTGCTATCACTTCACATCAGCGTGTTCTGCGCTCCGCCTTCCAGTTCCTTGTCATTACCGGGGTGCACATACATGTACACACCATTATCAGTCCTTAAAGACCCAGAACAGGAACAGGTCTCAGTGCCAGCATCTGTAAGGAATGATCCTGCTGGGGAGTTGATGTGGCTGAGCTCAAGAAAGATGTCAGGAAGGGAGTGTACCCCACCTGCAGGGGCTAGGGGACAGTCTGCCTTTGTGTGGCACCGGCTGTTCCTGGCATTTCTTCCTGATCTTCGCAGAAAGGAAAAGATAAAAGAAGCACATTTTGCACCTGTCCCAGCAGAACAGTTGATTTAACGCTCCCTGTTTTTCCCAGGGTGTAGCAACATAGGAACACGGAGGAACATGGAGGGACATGGAGGCACTTCGAAGGATGTGGAGGGACATGGAAGAATGTGGGGGGATATAAGGGAACATGGAGGGACATGGAGGGCATTGGGCATGGCAGGTGTGGGGCAGGTGGGGAGCAGCATCCCATGAGCATGTAGCAGGAGGTACCTGGTGAAGAACCCCAGGCTGATCTGGGAAGAGGCAAGTTGTCCAAGACTATTTTTGTGCACCGCTTGCCAGGCTCATAGCAGGGAGAAGGCAGCCAGTGCTGTTTTGGCCACAGGCTTAGCATGTTTGTAGCTCACCCACCGGCAGGAGGAAACCTGCCTCGCAAGTGTCGCACCCAGCTGACAGCCAGCTGTGCAGCCAGCGGGGGATAAAATGGTGGTGGGGGGAATGGCAGGCGGTCAACACAAAGCGTGACACCAGCTGTGCCAGGCTCATGGGGCCTGGGGTGGAGAAGATGGTGACCACGGTGGGCCTCGGTCCCTGTCCCGGCTCTGCTTGCTGCCTGTGTACTGGGCTTTGCCTTGTGGCAGGGGTGGGCCTGGCAGCAGGGCTGAGCACTGGGACATCCATCTCCACAGGGCCTCTGTGTTGCTCCTTCTCCAGCAAGCAAAGCACTGGGGGCTGGCAGGGAGCCTAAAGCTCCCTGTGGGGCTTCTGCACCTGGATGGGGGTATACGGGGGGGGACACAGGGGCCATGTTGAAGGTCCCAGGGGGACCTGAAAGCTCAACATCTCTAATGGGGTTTTACGCAGAGACCCCCATTCCTGGGTCTTTTCTGTGATGTCAGGTGAGGATCAGTACCTGACCCCATCACCCTTTCCAGCAGAGCTTCCTTACCCAAACGCAGTTTTCTGCCAAAATGTTGAAATGGGTACGGTAGAGATAGTGGTGAAATGTCTGCAGCCAAACTGCTCAGCAGGCTGCAGACACCGGTGTGGTTGGTTGGGACTGGCTCTGCCTGGCACACCAACCCTGGCAGAAACAGGTCTGGGAGTCACCTGTGTGCAGCCGGGCTGCTTTTAGGGCTGTCTCTGCAAAGTTAAAACGATATCCTGGAGTAAATGGAGATTTCTCATAAGAATGTGAGCAAATCTATGTTTCATTGTCTTCCGTTATTTTAACCATGATCTTTCTTTGACTTGGTCTGATAACTGTGGCATTTGTGACAAGTCAAATGCCTCAGACTTGCTTGTTCCCACCTTGCCATAGCACACACACAAAAAAAACCCAACCTGGGTATGAGCTTTGTGTCTCCCTTTGGCTTCATTTAGAAAATTATAGATCATATTAGGTTGTGCTTCTACTTCCATGAAGGATTTAGGTGTGGAGTTTTTTTCCCAGACAATAAATCCATTTGTACCAACCCATCAGTTTGGGTCAATTCCCAAATATTTTCTTTCAGCCATAACTATCTCAAGTACTTCCAGTTTTGCTCAGTTGAGAGTCTCCTTCTAGCTGGAAATATGTCCTCTGATTCTTCAGTTGCTCTGGCCGCACTCTCTCCACTGAGTACCTGCTCTTAATGAGCCCAGATACTTGAAATGCCTTTCATCTCATCCTAGTTACTTTTTTTGCCTGGTTCAATTACAAACTCTGTCTTCTTCCAGATTCTCTTGTTATCTGTCTAATTCTTGTACTCCTTCCCCAGTTGTGGAAGTGTGACTCATTCACAGAATCATAGAATCACAGAGTGGTTTCTGTTGGAAGGGACCTTTAAAAATCATCTAGTCCAATCCCCTTGCCACAGGCAGGGACATCTTTCTCTAGATCAGGTTGCTCAAAGCCCCATCCAACTTGGCCTTGAATACTTCCAATGGTGGGGCATCCACATCGTCTTTTGGTGTCTTTGGGTTTCTTAGGAGAGGGCTTCATGGGCAGGTAAGAGCAGACCCAAAGTCATTTCACTCACACCATGTCACCCAGGTGCAAGGCACATCCAGCCTAGAAGCAGTGTCACTCTGCGAGCAGCGCTGTGCCCTAGCTAGCACGCCCTGTCCAACTTGGGGGAAAGCCTGCCATTTGGCTCTGTACCCACCTCACAGTGGATGCAAACAAGCTTTAAGTCCTGTACAAAACCTGCATCTTGGCCTGCCTTTATCACTTCTCTGCACTTGGTGCAGCTGGGCCCTCCACTGAACCAGAGAGCCTGTGATTTGCCAGGAAGAAATATGTGTGAGTGTATGTCTGTGGAGAGGAGGGGAAATGCTATCTTTTTTAGTTGAAAACCCCATTCATCTGGGCATTTTATTAAGTGTTTCAGGACCAAGAGGTTTGTGAAGGTCAACAGAGTGGTGTTCTGCTATTGATACTCTTGCAGGCTACCTCCACGCTTGCAGTTGCACAAAAGGAGACAGACAGTCTCTTCTCCCTTTGGCTAAGCCTGTCTGAACAGGAGGGCTTTTGCATGTCTCTGAAGGAGGGAGCTTAATTCTTCCCCATGACCTGCTTCAAGCAAAGCTACAGCAACCAAATGGACCATGCTGTGTGAAACGCAAAGTCACGCTAGCGTGAGTCAAACATCCCCCTCTGGTGCTGGAGAGCTCAGCTAGAGAGCAAAACAAAGGCAAATACATCAGCAGCTGAAAGCGGGTGTTCTTTTGCTTTCTTCATGGCAACAGCCCAGCAGGCTCTCACTGAGATCAAAAAGGAACATATCACCTGGAGGTCCAGGGAGAAGCAAAGAGATTTGAATCCTCCCACCGCTTCCATCATCAAACACTTCAGTAGGTTTCTTTCCATGTATTTTTTCATAGCTAGCCTCAGTGAGAGCAACCATTCAAAAGGGACATTAGGTGTAGCTTCTGTTGGCTGAACCAATTAAAATTACCCTTCAATGTCACCAGGAGCACACACACACAAAAGGGAAATTCAAGGACAAAAAGAGAAACAAACAGAGAGTCCCACCTAGGGAACTGGCTAGTTTACAGGTACTGGTAATGGGACTATACTGCCGCGCTTCAAGGTCACAAGTTTGACTTCAGATAAGGTTAGAAACAGCTAAGAATTTTTAATGGTGTCTGTTTAGTGGCCTACATGAAGTTAATGGATAGTCTCTTGTAGATGTTTACTTTAACTAGATAACTGCTGTATGTTTAGTAAAAAATATCCCCAAATAAAACTATTAAAATTGTTGATGGGTTTGGAAATTGATAACAAAGTTCACAGAGGTTTTTGCAGTGATGTATTGAATCATGATGCATTCACAGCTCTTTGCTCCTGAACTTTTGTCTTTTTTGTTGAGTTGGATCATAGAGTTTTAGGGCAGAGATGTTGGCAAAGGATGTTTTGTATGTTTGCGACACATCAAAATAAAAAAATTATTTTACAGTAAAGCGTGGCTACCGTCACATATATCTCTAACTTTAAATATGCCATAGCAGCAACATTCAAATGCTGACCATCTTCTCTGTTACAACTTACTGAGAACACCTTGTCTGGAAAGATGCAGCTGCTTTATGTTCTGTACCTTTAGGTTGGGAGAAACTGGAGCTCCTGGTGTAGGACTCTGTCAGAACTCGGATGAGTCCTATGATGCTAAGTTCTGGTTTTGCAGAGCTCTCTGTATTAAAGGTAAAAGCATCAGTAACATTCAGTTTTGGTCTCTGCTTATATTTTTACTTATTGTAAAATACTTCCCAAACTTCTGTACTGCAGTGAACTTTTTGTTTGTGTGGTTTTAGTCCACTTTGCATAACAGAAGTTACACACGCCAATAATATCAGCAACAACGCAAAGACAGACCAAAACCAGACCTGTCAAATCTTTCATTTCTGTAAAGTGAGGTAAAAGAAGAGACTAAAAAGGTTGGTCTCTGGTTTCTTGTGATCATATATTTTCGTCAACAAGGTACCCAAAATCCATTGTTAACTAAAGTGATAATAACAAATGTACCTCCTGCGTACCAGTGAGAGGCTTGTAGGATTAGTCAGTTCTAGGTCCTTGGAAATGTTTTGATTATTTGCTTTTGGCAACACTGGAAATAAAACAAAACAGTGATATAGTTTGTTGCTGTAGATGCAGTCCTGACACCTTGTCCCATGTACATACCAGGCATCCTGTGTGAATCCTGGAGAAGCTGCAGTCCAAAGCTGCTGCTAGCGAGCAGAAAACACACTGGTAGGTGGCAGAGACAGAGTTCACTGGCTGCACTTTGGAAAATGCTGTAGGTTATTTTTGTTTATTGCCTGGAATAGTGCAAGTAGATCAGAATTTAAACCTAGGGACTCTCGGACATTTTCCTATGAGAGCTGCGTCTGTATAGAGAGAACGTTATAACACACTTTTTTCTCCTTGGGGAAGGGATAATATCCCCTTGGCAACATGAGTGATCACTTAAATGGAACAATAATATTAGGCAAGTGTTTGCAGTTGCCTTTCAGCGCACGTTAGCATCTGGAAACAAGAGAGGGAAAAGTAAGCATTAAATGGGTAAGCAATTAGGAAGATAGAAATGTGGCAGGGGAAGAGCAGTATATTTCAAAGCTGTAGTTATTTCATAAAAGGACTGAGAAAGGTAGGGTCGTTACTTGTTATCTATATGCAAATTCAAGGAGTACTCTTTGAAATAATGCTGTAATTGCAATTTTCTCATTATCCTTGTTACATTAGAGGAGGGAAAAGAGACATGGGGGTATAAAGCTTTTAATTTCAGGTTGAAAGCATACATTTAAGTGAGAAGCTTAGGAAGATCTTTGTCTGTGGGCTACTTATGATGTGACCGTTGAATATGAGGTATTTGCCCCTTTCTCCGTGGCGTGGGCCATTGTCTGAGATAAGACACTAATTTGGCTTAGGGTTTGTGTGAGAACCCAGCCAATGACTGTCTCTGTGAAGGTCATGCCTGGCTGGCTCTGTGCTCAGTGCCTTCTCCTGGGTTGGGAAGGAAACAAACAAAGAGCACAGCTGCCTCCTTGGCATTTCTGTGTGAAATGAGGTTGGGGACCATCTTCATGTGGAGCTAGGGGGGAAGCTCCAGCAGGAATAAGGTGCCTTGTATAGCAAGCCCTGGAGCCAGACATTGTCATTCAGCTCAGAAATAGCCCCTGCAAGACTCCCACTAACATTAACAATTTGTCCCTTGCTTTAACTGAAGGATGTTGGGATCCACAAGGCCCTGGCCTAGAGCTTTTGTAGTCAGACGGGAGAGCTGGGCCCCAGTCCGCTTCATGCCATGCTGTCCCTTGCAGAACTGTAGCCTTTAGCTCAGCTCTGTTGGCCAGCCCTGAGTGCCTGCTAGCTCCCCACGAGCCTTGCTGGCTGCTGCAAACCTCAGATTTTCACCCATGCCAAATTCACAGTGGCTCCTCACCATGAGGCCCAAGTGCCACTGGCCTGCTCTCTGAGGTGGTACCTCCCCTTGGACAAGGATATGAAAGGGTGATGTCTCCAGCAACACGCAGAGAAGGGCTGGAACACTAATCACACTGCAGCTGAAGAAGGAAACTACTATTATGATGCCAAAGCAAGCAGCTAAAATATGAAAGTCAAGCAACTCAGTCACATTAGAGTTTGACATAAGGACAGGATGGTGCCAATCAGACACAATTCCTTTTTATTTTTTTCCTTGGTGGTTCTAATTTTTTCCTGCCTTTTGCATCTTTTTGCTTGGAAACATAAGCTGTTTTGAAGGTCAAAGCTCTGAGGCAGAACCAGCAGTGAAATCTCAAATAATTTCAGGGTGATGCTTTGTTGCCCACTCCTAATGCTAAGAACTCTTGATGTGAAAATTCCAAAAAGTCACAGTTCAAGCAGCCGTTGGAGGTCCAGTTTGTCCTCTGGTGATTTTGTTTCTCAGGATTCCTATCTGCATGTACTCATATTTACACATTGTTTTATGCACCCAGAAGAGCTAACTTCCTCCCTTTTCTTCCTCCCCAGATGAATGCTGTGGTTTTATGTAGGGATGAGTGACACTTGTGACAGATGAGCTGACAAAACATGGCAAAATCCTGGGAGCCTGCGACACCAACAGTCATGTTGGTGTTTCCATGTCCCTGCCGAGGATGGGAGATATTTTGCCATCACTCTTCCTACGTATACAGTCTTAATGCATTCAGAGGCACTAAACTTCTAGTGAAGTGATCTTCAAGTGTTGTGTTGTCATGACAGGAAGAAGTTGGACTCGGTTCTCATACCACATGGACCCTGTAGCAGAACTGCAGTATGGCCTTTTTCACATACTGCTACCTAGCTGGAGAGGCCTTTCTTCCTAAATGGCTTGCAATTGCAAACAAAATGGCCTTTTCCCTGTACTGTCAGGATAAATTCCCGCAATCCATACCATACCTTTCTCTGTGCTCATCTGCTAGCTACAGAGAAAGTGCTACACAATCATGCATAATTCATTGCTCTTAATTAAAATGTAAATTTATTGTCAGCCTTTTGGGGTAATTAAAGCACCATTGTAGGAATAGGTTTAAGTTCTGTATCTGGAGTTCCTTTTGCTAAAATAAACACATGACCCTTTATGCTCTTTGAAGTGGTGCAATTGATTGCTGTGTGGGACAGAACTGAACTTCTACAGGAGGCCAATCAGTCGGTGTGTGTCTAATATTCAACAGAGTGTGAATCCACTTTGCTATAAAGTGAGCTAGCTTACTCTCTGTGGCGTTAGATGCCTGCATTTTGGACCTGGCACAGACAGGAAGGATTATTTATAGGTATATTTCTCCACCCCCCAAAAAAATCCGGACTATTTTATTGGCCTCAAGCTGTTCTTCAGGAGCCTTCAGAAGGACGTTTGACGGATTGCTGTGCTTACTGTAAACATACGACTTACCAGAGCGTCCTGCAGGTTAGGCTTCATTCTTTATAGACCTGGAAGCTTCACATGCAGATGGCTATCCATTAAATGAATGATTAAGTACATGAAAAAAGAAAAGTATATTCCACAAGGATAGGGTAATAACAGAGTACTCAGCAGGGGACTTATTTGTAATTGTTAGTGTTTCCCCCTCTCCTCCCTCAAAGTAATAAAATCCTTAAATTAAAAAAGGATGTAGAGAAGGTGCTCTTGGGGTTGTGCATGAAGTGCAACAAGCTCTTCACGAAGGAAAACTGGGGTTATGCGTGAGTAGAGAGGGAGAAAATTCCCAGCTACTCTGTACAAAGAGTCATAGGGATTAGGAGTTTTTCACCAGCAGGCTTTTGATTACTTTTGCCCTCTAGGAAAAACATGACCTCTCCTCTGCCGTGTCCTGTCTCTCTCTCCTGTGGACAGGCAGACAGAAGGTCATTTCAGCTCTTGGAGAGAGCTTGATACCGAACGGAAGTCTCTTGGACACGGAAGGAAAATGCTTTGCTTTGCCATTCCCCGAAGTCACATTATTCTTATGTTCATTCTACACACGGCTCTCTTGGAAGGTCTGGGATTCATTACCTGCCTTCTGCCCTAACCTTCTGGCTTCAGAAATATGCAGACAGTTTCAAGATTAGCTCCTCCAGCCAAACCGTGACATGAAACCGCAGTTGGCCGAGAGGCAGACAGGTTGTGTGGACGGCTCCTGGTGACCCCCAGCCCATCCCCATCCCAGAAGCTCTGCCCCAGCACCACCAGCCCTCGGCCAAGCAGGGCGAGGAGACCCAGGGCAGGAATGGGCCACCAGCTGCCTTGAGTACCTCGCTGGCTTGCAGCACAGGAACAATTTTCACAGCACTGGAGGAGCCAGCTTGCGGCCATCCCCAGATTGCAGTGGACTGGAGGAAGCAGTCTGACATTTATTTTCTAGGCCATGTTTTGACAGAGTCCCAGGAGCCCCGTTTAAATTAGGTTTTCTGTCATTGTCCTGTCAGAGCATGCCGCAGGATGGGGGATCTGCAAGAGCTCCTCTGCAGCAGGAGACATCCAGAGCTGCCTGAGAGCCACCTGCCTCCTCTCTCAGTCTTGCCCAGGTCTCAGGCTTTGGGCAGCCTAGAGAGGGTCCGAGCAGACATTCTGGGGTGCGTGTGGACGCAAGGGTGTTAGGGCAGGGGGGAGGAATGGCACGTCAGCAGCGGGGCCCTCGCTCAATGTCAGAGGCTCGTTTGAAAGTCGGTCGCTGAAGCGGTCTGACGTCAGCTCTGTCGCTGTAGGAAGTATCGAGTTAAACTGATAATTATCTACAGCACGTGTATGAATTACGAACCTTTTGATGTTCAGGCTCATATGTTTTGAGTTAGCCAGCACATCTTAATCAGATTTTCTTTCCTTTTTAAATGAAGATTTGAAGCTCTCTTATCTCCCATTCCCTTCCCCTCCTTTGAACATTTACTTCACTGAAATTTTCACAGACGCAGCCTTTCCTCAGCCAGGTCCCACCAGCTCCCATCCACAAAGCCAGCTCAGCAAGGTAAAATGGCAGGTGCTGTTGGATGTGCAGTAATAGGTTTGATACGGCTCAAAAACAAGGAGCACTTTGTCTGTCACTGCTTTTCTTTCTGCAATATTGAAATGTATTTATCAATGCCACTGGGTAGTGGAAGGGAGAGAAAGAAAGAGGAAAAAAAAGACCCTCAAAAGAGACTCTGGTTAGTTCAATAAAAGCCTGGATATTATGCCTTCCTTGAGCATAAGCAACTTCCACACTGGTGCAGGGAGTCTCCAGAAAGCAAATGCTAAAACTCATCGGCTCTGCTTGCAAAATTCAGTGTCTTTGTCCTGACCACAAACACTTCACCAGCACCCCACCCGCCACAAAACACAATAGCTCATTCCCTCTATGGCTCTCCAAGTTTTTCACAGATATTAGTCAACGTTTTCGTATTATTATTACAGCTTTACTTTATTGCTCTCCATTTTTTAATAAAAATAAAACACTCTTGCTGCTTTGGCCCAGTTTTTTTTTTTTTTATTTATAACCCAATCTGTTTTAATAGCTGCATTTATGACTGAATTAAGGAAAGAAATATGGGTGTATTTGGCTCATTTCAGAATCGTTTCTGAAATGCTATTTCATCATTTTTGATGGCCTGCATCCCCCTGGGGATTCAGGTGTTGGTCAGCATTACCTGACCTTGCTATAGCTTGGTCCAGGACAGCAAGCTTTCCCGCTGCAGCATACTGCAACTCCCCTGTGCTTGTTCCTCTACCACTTGTATCATTCATGTAGTCATCTGTTCCCTTCCTTCCCTGCACGAGACCGGACGGGATCTCCACAGCCACTGAGCTCAGGTCTCAGCTATGGTCATGACTGTCTCCTACCACCATTTCCATAAACTTTGTGAGCTCCAAAGTTAGGGATTTGCTTCCCACCCTTGCCAGGAGGCACCTGCCAGCCTTGGAGGCTGGTGCCTGCAATGGCCACTGCCATCGATGTGATGGCACCTTCTCCCTGTTCCCAGCCTCAGGACGGCACGTGCCTCTCTGCTCTACGGGATGAGGAGTGGCTGAAGGTCGTGTCCTGCCTGGTGCTCGTCCTGAGGTCCCTGCGGTCCTCACAAGCCATTCACATGGCCTGGAGAGTCCCGGGCAGAGTCCCAGCGTCTGGGGGACGGTGACTGAGCACATGCAATGGCTTGGCGGGATTATCTCGCAGCCATGCTGGAGTAATCTCTTAGGTGGATTACTCCCAAAGCCACAGCGAGAGTGTGCCATTTCAAGAGTCTCGGACAAAGTGCTCACGGGGCTGTTTCTCTGTCTGCCCACTGATAGCCAGAGGGTTAGTTAAAAGTCACACACTGCTCAGCCTCCTGAAGACCCACAGCGCAGGCCTGCCCTTTGCTGGGGGGAAGGAGAGGCTGATTTTTGGAGCTGAGAAGAGCTTTCAGAGCATGGTTGCATTTCATAAGGCTCCCAAGCCCTCCAAACGGCGTTGTCAAGGGAGCAGGCAGTGAGCTGACAACTTTTGGGTCAGTCCCAGAACAGCTTGCCAGGGAAGCCTATCAAGCCCCAGTAATCGGGTTTGATTTAAATCTCTCTCCTTCTCATCACCCTTTCTGGATTAAGTCATCTCCACTGAATAAGAGAGAGGCTGCCTTGGAAGAGTCAGAGTCTCGCTCTTGCATGGGTGTTGGGGAGAGGAAGGGAAAGGTAGGTGAGTCACTGTCACTTTTGGATTTTAACATCTCCATCCCATTTCTGCTGCTCCGTTGGAGTCACAAGATGACAATAATGTAGAAACCAGCAGCTTTTGAACCCACTTATTCTCTGCCAGTCAGCTTTATGGTTAATGTATAGAGCTATTTTGGTGGGCGCTCAGGAGGCGTGCTGGCTGCCGTGGGGTTTGTGACACCCTGCGAACCCTGACACTTTGGGGTTGCACGTACCAAGGGAGGCTGTTTCACGGGCTATTTTTTCTTCGTTTCACCCGCTGCTTCTCACACTGAAAAAATGCAGCTCTTTACCTGAGGCTACAAGCTAGCACAGGCTTCCCTTGTGAGTAAGCAGCACCCTAGCTGGCAATACAATGCTCTCTGTGTGCTGCAAGGGCGGGAGCACATGGGGGAGCTGGCAGGGCAACCCGGTCCTGGTCTGTTCTTTCAGTGTGTCCCACTGCTATGACAGAAGAGAAAAACGTCAGCGCGGTGTTGCCTTGCTCACAGCCTCGTAGGAGCAGGAGGGTGGGTGGGAAAGGTTATGGCAGCAAAGAGAAACAGATGGCAAAAACTAGCTGAAAAAGTCAATAAGCACCACCTTCGCAGTTGGTGCCGCTCAGAGAAGAGTGGTCCTGTGGCATCAAGGTGAAAGAGGGAGGATCTAAACTGCCCAGGTCTTGTGGAATGGGGGAAAAGGGGGGCTTTCTTTGCAACATGGAGGAGAAGGGGAGGGTTTTTTCTCCTCAGCTCAGTGCTCACCCTGTGAGCGTGAGAAGGAGGAGGTCGCTGTATGCAATGCATGTGATCTTGAAGAGTAAGAAGGATCACTGAACGGGTGACGCAGGAAAAGGAGGATTACTCTGCATGTGATGCCAGAAGGAGGATGGAGGAGCATTCTTGCAAGGGGTGTAAGGATGGGGATTACTAAGGGATTTTCTTGAGGATCTAGGTATAACGAAGAAAGTCCACCTCTACCTTACACCTGGGGCCTCTGAAAGGGCAAGTGAAGGGTCATCAGTTGCTATCTCATGTATGTTAAAGTCCTGATGGCTTTCTGTCTCCCTTTGAAGTATTTGCTGCTTACCCAGTTGACTTAACTATTGCCAGGTTTCACTGACTATTTCACAGACCCAATGCCATTTCCAAATCTCTAGTCGAAAAAAAGAAAACGAGGCCATCTTTGTGTAAGCTGAGTGTCTGTCTCTGCTGGAGCAACTTAAACAGTTTAGCCACTTCCTCCTTTATAGTCAAAATGCAACTTCCCATCCACACAAGATTTCCTAAACAAAAGCGTGAACAGTACAGAGAGGCTGACACACCTCAGTGCAAGACGCTCTAAAACCTGCTGAGTTAATGGGAAGATGCTTCCATTCATTTCAGCAGGAGTCCTTCAAATGCACTGAAGAGACCAGAAGCGATGCCCTTTTGTGCTCATGCACTATCAGGCCAGTCTTGGTGCTTTGTAACAAGCTGAAAAAATTCACATATGCACAAAAATAAGAGAAGACGGTTATGGAGGCCATACCCAGCAGGCTCACATCTCCAGTGGCAGGAGAAGGTGAGGTGGGAAATTCACTATAACTGTGACAGCGACTTCTTTAATAGTAATAACAAAGTTCTACAGCTGGAAGAGGAAGGCTAAAGTCTGGCTGCAAGTGAGTCTTTAGGAGCAGCAGCCTCTGTGAACATTCCAGCAAAAATGGTTGAGTTTTGGCTGAGTTATGAAGTTTTGACAATGAATAATTGCTGCTGTTTACCTAACACCCACGCACAAACCATAAACGTTTGGCTCTTTGACCTTAGCCATGACCACAGAGGTCTGCAATAGATGCTCTTCGCGTCCCCTCTGTTACACTGCTCCCTTCCAGCTGTCTCAGCAAGGCAGGTCTGGGCAAGGGAGAGAAGCGCTGCAAGTGATACCAATGGCAGGAATAAGGATAGATGAAGCTCGAAGAGGGGAAGCCCAGCTGGCAAGGGGCCAGCCTGCAGGGAGCAAAAGGGGAAACCAAGACCAGAGGAAGAGAAGAGGACGGAGACGAGAACAGAAAGGATAACTGCAGGCAGGGAGGCTAAGCTGTTTGCTAGAGCAGAGGTAAGAGCAGCCTTTGTGTTGTACGTGCAGACTGTTTGCTATCTTGTACATCCTTTCGTAGAGGACATAGCACAATGCATGTGACGACAGTTGTCCTGGCAGAGCAAGAGACAGAAAATTAGCAAACGCTGAAGGGGAATTACCAATAGAGGGTCGAATACCAGGAGGGAAAGAATGGGCAAAGCGAGCTAGGAGAAAAAAGGGAATAGCTGCAATTAAAACAAAAAAGTTTTAACAGAAAAAAAAAAAGTTTCATTCTTCGTAAGGGTAAGGCTTATTTTCGCCAGTGCTTTCCCTTGTCCCCACTGCACATCTTCTTTCACGTTCTGCCCAGTCTTTGTTCTTCCCTGCACCCAGCCCTCCCCCTCTCCAGGTCCCAGCCCTTGCCTGAAGCCCCTAACTGTGCCCTGCTTACCATTTCCACTCTGTCTCCTCATCCAGCATCCCCTCCGTCCTTGTCCATCCTCCCTTCCTGCACCCCCAGCCTCCTCCAGCCCAGCACCTCCACCCACCCCAGGCCATGTCCCTGCCAGGAGCTACCCCTGCCTGCTCTGCCTTGTCTCCCAAGAGCCGGTCCATGTCCCTGCTGCTCTGGCCTTTCCTCCTCAGCCCCGCTCTGGCTCCTGCAGGACCTCTCAGTCCTTTGTGCCTCTGGGTTTCCAAACTGAGGCTGCTGGGAATGTGGAGGGGTGTTTTCCCTGTTTGCACAGAGCTGCAGAAACCCAGGTCTGCTGGTACGTGGAGCTCTAGGTGGGAGTTCAGCACCTTCATTCCCTTGGGCGAACCTGTCACTGCAGTGATTGACACCCACTGGTACAACTGACCTGGAGGAAGATGGCCACCACCTGCGCTGCCAGCTCCACTACCTGCTGTAGCAGCACGTGTCTTTCCTGTGGAGGCACCCATGCCAAGCCTCAGCCAAGCTCGAACCCATGCTAAGTCTCTTCCCGAACCTCGAGCACGCACCGCCTGTGTGTCTGTCCTTGGCCCAGTGGCCAGCAGCCAGTGGTTCCCTCCTTGCCCCCTGCGAGGATCTGTGGAGCGGGGGTGCAGGGCTCAGGGCTGAGCCCTGCGCGGAGGCAGCTCCGATACAGCCATCCCTGCAGCCAAAGGCGGAGACAGCCGCCTCCCAACTCACAGGCCACTTTTTGCATGGATCCCATGGACCCTGCATCAGGCAGGGGTCCTGGCTAAGCACTTGACCCCTTTTTCCCTCTGGGCGCTGGTGGAAGGGGTGCAGCGGCCCCGAGGACCCTCGTCCCCATGGTGCAGCAGCACAGGGCACGCCGGGACAGGCAGGCAGCTCCATGGCAGCAGGGGGTGAGGTGCCAGCGGCACAGATGACAGCAGGATTATCCCTCTGCCTACCAGCAAGGGTGAAACTGGGCAGCCGGGAAGCAGGCGAACCCTGACCGGTGGCCACCGCTGCAGCGGGCGAGCATGTTTATTTTTAAAACTAAGCAGAAAGGAAAAGTACCGTGCCCACATCTCTTGCAGATTAGGTGCTGCCCAGGTCCAAGCTGTGTTTTGGGACCCTAAGAATGTCAATTTACTGTTCACAGTAGTATCCAGCTGAGACTGAGCAGATCAGGATTTACTCTGCTTTTACTCCTCCTCACAGAGCAGTTGCCCTCCACCGCTGCCTGTGGGAGAGGGAAGGTCAGACTGGCCAGGCACCTCTTTCCCAGAGCCATGACCCGAAGCTGTGGTGGCTGGACAGGAACCAGGGGAGGGATTCTGAAAAGCGTCCAGGAGAGAAATAGGCCGTTCTTTCCATCCTCATTGCTTGTGAGGAAAACCACGGGCAGGTCCATAGCACGGCGTGGTGGGACCTGGGCAGCAGGAAGCCCAGCAGGAGTGACCACTTGAGCACTACCTGGCTCTACAGCAGGCTTGGCAATGAGCTCTCTGTTGCCGCGGCTCTGCTGTGGCTCGTTCCCACACTAGCCAGTTTAACGCCAGCCTGGGTATTATGTATTAGTGCTTCAGTTATAGCACAAACAATCAGGCTGATCCATTTAAGGTAAAGCAACTTTCGTTTGCAGCCCTGGATAAAACACCTGCCTTAGCCAATTTGCAAGAGGGCTTGCAGGGGAGGGTACAGCTTTCCTTCACTTCTGCAAGTCGACTAGAAGCAAAAAAAAAAATATCTCTTTAGGTGCTGGTACCATGAATAGCAGAGAGATAGAAGGAGTGGGAAGCCTAAGCCCCCACCAACCTCTTTTCATTTACCCCTAAAAAGAAACTCCTGCCCTTCAGGCTGTAAGCAGACTCTTATGTCAAAGGACCAAAAATCCACAAGCTCTGCTCAAACAAATCTCAGGTGACGGCTACAAAAACACTTCTGTGCGAGGGTGCGCTCCAGCATTTGGCCAACGATGTTAGATAAACAGGTAATTCTGTTAACAGTAAGAAGTGTAGGTAATTTGTTGTGGGAATTTGGGATTGTAGCCACAGTGGCTAGAACAGAGACTCTGAACCATCCCTGCTTAATTAGAAACACAGCTCGGTTTTGTTGAGGCAGGTAGCTTCTCTGATGTCTGCTAATGGACTAAATTGTGTTTGTTTAGACTGGATTTTTGGCCTCCCTCACTGCTGGGAATAAGAACTAGATTGGGCCCTGCCACAAGCAGCTATCTCTCCCAGTAACTCATTCAGGGGCTAGAGTTGTTGCAGCCTGCCAGCATGCTCTGGCTGCTGGGCATGTATTTCCCATTACAGATTCCTCGTTGATCACACTTAGCCAGAACTTGGTCTGATCCCATATCTTGATCCTACAGCCTGGGGATGACCACACAACTCTGGGAGAATCAAGGTGCGCAGCCTGTTTGAAGGTCTTCACTCCAGCTGCCCAAGCTTGAGCACTGACACCTTCAAAAGAGCACCTGTGTCTTATTAAAGAGAAAAAAAACACAAAGAAAATGGCAGATGCTGGAGCATTGCTCCGTGCTGCATCCCGCTGAGGTGTGTCCCATGCTGTCACAGGCGTTTCTGATGAAAAATTGAAGCAGCAACTGAAGCTGAAGTGATGAAGTGAAAACACCTGCCTGCTGAGAAATGTTAAAGCACCCAGATTTACCTGCATTCAGGGCCAGGGTCATTTATTTTCCTGGCTGCCTGCCGGGTTGTCCTTCTTCTGCGAGACCACTGCCTTTGAGGCGCTCAGTGCCCTCTGGCTCTGCAACTCTCCTGGCTCCAGCTGGCCCGAGGTAAAAAGAAAGAAACGGGGAGATTTCAGAAATTCACCTCCCCTGGTCTGAGAGGAGCTGACAAAAGTCAGCTGCAGAGCCAGGAGCTGAACATTTCCCTTCATCCCTCTTGTTTCCTTTAGCTACTGTGTTGAGTGATGTTATTAGACTTGTTGCTCCCAAAAGCATCACTTTTAGGACCAGCTCCAGAATGACTGCAAAATAAAGGCAGCTTACGATCCAGGCATAATTCCTAAGGTTTCTAACCCTATCAGAGTGGTTGAATAATGACAGCGAGAGGCAGAAACCATCTGGAACAAATCCTTCAGCCACCGGCATGCAGTGTTTTGGTACTCCCCTGTGACCTGAAAGACTGTCCAGAGCTACTTCACCTACCCAAAGCTGGGACATCATTAGGAGTGGGAAAGCTGTGCCTTCCTAGTGCAGCTGAACAGCCCTGCTGCATGGGAAGAGATTTTAGAAGAGGTGCAGACACAGTCCATCGGCAAGTTTTTCAGTCCAAGGGCTTCATGGGATGTTCTCTTCACCTTCTGCCAGGAACTGTGCGCAAAAACGCAGAGAAATCTCCTGGTTTCCAGATACTGTCCAGGAAAATTAGAAAGGCTCAGTCTAAACTGCGTCCAGGGGAAAACCATGCTAACAACCACTCAACAAGGCTGAATGTCCTTGGCAGCTATTAATTATTATCAGTCTTTTACTTCAGCAAAGTGTGTGAGAGGCTTTCAGATGTAGCATTCCACAATCCCCACGCAAGCTGTTATTGATTTGGCACAAAAAAAATGAGGGTGATAAGTTTGTGTTTGGAGTGGGCTGGAAGGACATGAATAAAACCCTACAGTCAGGAGAGTATGTGCTTGTTTTGAAGGACGTGTTACTTTTTGCTTGTTCAGTTTAACCATTCCTTCCCGTCAAGGTCTCTATCCTACTTTTGGGAGGCGATTGATTGATGGAGAGGAAGCTTACTTTTGACGTATTTCGTGGAGGAAACTAGAATTAGTGGTTACTGCATGCTGGCAAAGCATTTATGGATTTAGATTCAGTCCTTTTTTATAACCATTTTCTGAGAGCCCTTGACAAAGTTTGTCCTGTATGTTTTTCCATTGGTTCCCAGGATCCTTAGTGGTGGGATGGAAACACGCTGCAGCTGTACAGAAATGCGTGAGGCTGTTGGATCTCTAATAGGACAAAAAGCAGGGATCTTAATAGCTGTTCTCCTGAAGATCCTTGGTCTTTGGCACTATGGTATGTCTCACAATTTCCTAGCATGGCAGAAAATTGAGCCACCCCGTTTGCACAATAGCCTAAGCCAACCTTGTGATTTGCCTTTAATTTGCAGTTTGCCTCCTGCTCTCCCCTTCTTCGTTCCCTCCTCCTTTTGTATTCCTCGTTCGCACTGTAATCAGAGGTGGGTTAACATAATGCAACTGTGATTCAGGTTTCAATAACTGCCACCATCTGTGATGAATCAGAGGAAGATGCAGCAGGGAGGAATGGCTCAAAAGGAGGTGATTTTCCCTTTAGAGATTTTAAGCGTGAGGGATTCACACAGCCTACTTCAGGCAGTCAGCTGGGGTGCCTGTACATTTAGGGGGGCAAGCTCCCCGAGTAGCTGATGGACAGAAGCAGATACCTCCAGATGTGATTGAAAGCTGCTGTGCAAGACAGTTAAGGTTGCAAGATAGGGAACCTGCTCATCCTCCTCCTCCCTGGCACTGGCCTGGTCCATCACACGCACATCGTGCAAAGACAGTATCTACGCTAACAAATTGATTAGTGCCAGGGAATATCCATAGGCACTGGCTGCTACTGCTAAGTCCCCACTGCTGGTACATCCACACCATCAGGAGGGTCCCTGGCATGCTTTTGGCCTGGATCCACTGAGATTCTCCCCAGAAATTCTCACGGGTGGTTTGGGAGTTGGTGGGAGCCAGTGGCCGTTTCCATCGGGCATTTTGCAGAGTTGCGGGGTCAGCCAGCCTGGCTGTGGGCTGCTCCTCACCAGCTGGCTGGGGAAGGGTCTCAGGGAATTTTAATATCCTAGTGCAGACACAGGCTATTTCTCTGGGGTTTCTCTTCACTTTCTTCCTCTCCTGTGCCACAAGAGCCCTGCACATGCCCAGCAGATGGCACTCCACCATGATTTTACACTGAAAAGCCCCTCATAAATAACCTGGCCCCATCTCTGGGGGAGCAGGGTGGTGGGCCAGGGCTGCCCTGCTCATCGAGACCCTGCAGGGAGCCGTGTGGTGCTGTCGTGCCCGGGGAAAGCCATGCTAAGTCTGGGCATGCATTTGGAGGAGTTTGAACAAAATTACTTCATTCATATACATATGCATATATATATGCATACCTACCTACCCCTCTCTCTATACACATATATATCTGACAGGTGCAAACCTGCTAGCCATTGGTAGAACACCTTCAGAGCACGAAGGGCCAGAGAGGACAGAGGGTGCTCAGCATTTCAGAAGGTCCGAGGGTGGCTGTGTGCTTGCGATATGGTAACGCTCAGAGGCTCCAAGAGAGATCAAGGCTTAGTCATACCAGACCTTGTGCACAACCACCGCGAGGGACAGGCCCAGATCTTAGTCCGCATTGATGTGGGAGGACAGCACTGCTCTGTACCCCTTGCAGCTGCCACCCAGGTCAGTCTGCCACACCAGCTCTATCTCAGCACTCATGGCTTTAGCTGCAGAGCCATCCCTTTCTTTTTTCTTTTCCCAACTTTATGAATCAGTGCTCCCTCTGCCAAAAAGTATGGCTCAGCACATCTCCTCGTTAAATTTTGAGTCAAGAAGTGAAGTTCTTCACCTGCTGGTCTTCCAGAGATTGCCTTTGCAGAGCATGAGAGGATTATTTTTACGTTTGCTAGAAAATGTTAAAAAACAAAGGTGGGCCTGCCAAATTCGCTCCAGTGAACAGTAAGCCTTGGCTGCGTGAGTTTAGTAAATTTTTTTTTCTGAGCTAATTCCCTCAGACAGCTCTCCCTTTTTGTCACTTCTGCTGGCTTTTCACCCAACTCCACGCAGCGACAGATGCGTGCGACGACAAAGTTGCTGCCTCCCCTGGTGCTAGATGAAGCCCAAAGCTCAGCTTTGCTGTGCTCACCTCATACGGATGGCCGGGCTCCTTGGTGAGCTGGGGTATTACTTTTCTGCCGTAAAGCAAACTGACAGCTTTGGGCTTGGAAAGCGGAAAGTTGCTGCTTGGCAGCAAACGGCGGCTCCCGGAGTCGGCGTCGGCGCACAGGCTCCTGTGCGAGGCTCCTCGCCTGAAACAGGAGTGGGCTCAGGGAAGATAATGTGGCATTACAGGACCGCTGAGCCAACAACCGCAGCTTCCTACCAAGCATTTTAACGTTCCCTAAGTGGCTTTGGATTTCGTCTGCCTCCTCTTTCCCTCTGACATTTCGAAAATGTTCAGACTGGCGAAAATTTGTGCTGCACCTTTGAAACAGTTGCCTCCGTGATCCTGACTTCTCTCTTAAGGACACAAGATGACCAGAAATAGGCCATTTCTTAATTCTGTTGCACACAAGCATCTGCTTTTCACTTTTAAATGAAGTTTCGAGTTGTTTCATGCACAAAAAGGCAATTATTGGGCTATTGGTATCTTTTGTCTTCTAGGATAAGTGACACTGCTTAGCAGTGGTGTGCCTAAGATGGTAAGTACCAGAGCTTGAGCCTCAAACTTGTGTCAGAGGAGAAATACATCTATTGACATCAGCAGAAGTGGGCCTTGCGTTATTTAATAAGGAGCTTATGAGTTCGTTGTTGCTGCAGCTTATCTCCAGGTCTGTGCACGAAACTCTTGCAGGTGGCTACACTGGAAAGCTGGGGAGCAGAGTACCTCCCCAGGAGGACTGACCTGACTACCCCTGCCAGCGTCTCTGTAGCTGCGAGCTTCCCATCTCCTCTGCAAGCACCTCCGTGGGGGATGTTTCTGCTGACAGGGCTGTACAAGTGGGCTGTTTCCCCAGCCAGAGCAATCCCCTGAGCTGGGCAGTGTGTGCCCTGCTCTCTGCTGGGTCGTCCTTTTATTCCCCTCTCCCTGGGCTGAGGAGTACTGGGCAACCAGGATTTGCCATCTCCAGTCACAGGCAGCACAACTGTTCCCTGCACAACCCAAACTGGCAGCTGCAGGTGTCTAGTCTTGGAGGGAAAAGGGCAGGAGGGGAGAAGAAAGACCAAGAGAGAGAGACAACCCCACCACACGCTCTGAATCTATTTCTTCTTTCCTGGAAGAGCTGCCACGAGCACTGGGATCTCTCCTTTGCTCTCAGAAAGTTAGTGGGTTTGCGCCTGTCAGTTTGTAAGGTCCATGAGTAGCTCTGAGAGCATCTCAGAAGGTGAAATCCCTTCCCGCCCCTCTCTCCCACTCCGGTGCTTGCTGGTTCTAGTCTGGTCTGCCATGCAGGAGCTGGTGCATGCCGTACATGGTCTGCCCCTGTCTGTCCCAGCCGGCAAAGTTCACCTCTCCTCCCCTTAACAGGCAGAGTTTGGCCTTTGGCTGCTTCCTTGGCTTTTTCCATCACAGATCTTGTTTCAGCTACCTCTCAACTTCAGCAGAAGTGAACAGTTTGAACTGAAATTGCCCACACTGGATATCCCTTCGAGGTTTCAGTCAAAACCTTTCCAGCGTTTCCACTGGAAACAAGCAGCCATGCTGGGAAGAGAAAGGCTGAGAAACTGAGGGGCTGGAGGGGGAGATCAGGCATGGAGGGAGAGAGGTTTGCAAGAAGCAGGGAGGCAGGTGTAGGTGCTACAGTCTTGACTGTGCATCATGCTTCAGTTCTTCCCATGAGCATGAAAAGGTGAAGAGAGGTGGTGCAGGAGAAGGCAGAGAAGCTTCAGCCTCAGCCCGCCTCCCCTGAGCAGACATTTCTCTGCCACAGCCCTGGGGGCAACATCACCAGCGCTGCACAGAGCTGGGGCAGGAGAGATGCCACTGAGTCATCCAAGAGCCAGCATTATGGCCTCTTCCCTCCTGCCTTTGCAGCTGTGTGTGGTGAGGCCACCCCCAGATGTGATGGGAGGTTGGGACGTGGCTCCTTCTACTAGTAACCCTGGGTGGCACATAGCTATAGCTAATTATGTGGGGTTTGCAGAGTACAGAATTTGAGGTATTTTCTCCTCCATGGGCCTGTTCCAGCCTGGATTCACATGCACACAGCGCTGACCTCAGGGCTTTGATCAGTGAAGGCACTAGCAAGTATGCAATTCCCCTTCCATGGAGTAAAGGATAGGTATGGTTCACGTACAGCCAAAAAGGTGTCTTCTCCAGGCTTCTCCTCCTTCTGCTGGGTCTGTATGGCCGGCAAGAATCTCACGGGACATCTGCCTGCAATGGGAGGGAGAAAATAACTGCTATTATGCTCCCGGTACCCTTGAAAGTTGTCACAGCAAATAAATGAGCACAGAGAAACAGCCCTCATTGCTGGGGGCAGAGCCTGCAAACCAGGTCAGCCCAGAGCAAGAGCAAATACTTCTCTGGTGGGTGCAGCTTTCCTCGTGGTATAACTGTTCTGTGGGTAGACAAAGACCTTCATCTGCGGGACTGTAATTTCAGCGTCTTTTGTTGGAAGTTACATTTCTGCTTAAAGTTAGAAAAATGAGACACTGCTGTTGGTTCAGATAGTAGCAGAAGACTGAAGTGTATGTCTATGGGATTTTTTTCCCCTATAGCGTGTGAAGGAAAAGGGGCTCATTCTGTAAGCGTCATCCAACTGACCCAAAATGTCCAAAACCTGAGAGAAAGAAGAAAAGGGAAATTGTATATATACTAGTTTTTTGTTATTGCTATTTCCACCAGCCCACTTACAAACCTAATGAAAAAGCTGCACTTCCATCCCAGGCTGTGATGCCAGTACTGGGTATTGCTACGATAAGCAGTTCCCAATTTAACTTAAAGAGAGGACACAATAGCACAGAGACAAAGAGACAAAATGTGCAGTTTTTACTTAAGCATTTAATTCCTGCAATTCTTCTTGCCTGTTTAATTTTTTGGTTTTTTTTTTTCCTAACTCTCCCCTTTTAAATTTTGCCTTGGAGCTGGAGGGCTGGCTCAGCCCAGCCGTCCATAGCTGTTGTACACACGCACGAACGCCGGCCAGCTGAACCCAGCCTAGCTTTGAAACGCATTTGTGCTAAAACTCTGCGATTTCTACGCCTCCCCCCTCCCTGCCACCCTCCGACATCACCCCTCACTGCGCACCCACAGAAACCAAAGGCTCCGGATGCCGGTATCCCGATTTCCATCACAGCCAAGCCGCCCTCGCAGGGAGCAGCCCGGCTGCAGAAAGCGATAAGCCGTTGGCCGTGGCGGCGTTTATCTCCCCGGCAGCGGTGGCGGTGGCGGGCAAGAACAGAGTGTCCTTGACCCGGGCAGGCGCGGGGCACGGCAGGCTGCCTGCAGCCCAGCTGGGGACAGATATCTCAAACACCAGGTCCCACAGCAGCAGCACGAGTGCTCCCCCAGGGGGGAGCCGAGGGGGTTCAGCCCCCAGCCGGCAGCCACCTGACTGGGTCAGCGTTTGGGGTGATGCCACCTCACCTCCCCAACGCCTGGATGTCTTGCAGGGACAGCTGCTGAATCCAGGAGAGGACGGGCAGCCCGGCATTAAGTGGCGGTGCTGGGTTGCTGGAGCCGGGAGAAAAACCGAGGGAGTCGCAGCGTGTGTGGCTTTTCATTTTCTTCTCCTTTTTTTTTTTTTTTTTCCTTCCCCTCTCTGTTTTCTTGAAAAAAATAAAAGCGTTTTAATTGTGTGAGTTGCCATCTGGAGGTCAGGCCGTTGTGAACAATAAGCTTAGGTTGTAATTATATTTATTCTGGGTAAGTTTTTTCATGCAACTCATTTTAATGCCTTGGGCCTCCCTGGTACGTTCAGCGAAAGGAACAGAGTTAATTGGAGGCGTCTGGCTCAAATACTAAAGGTTACTTGAAACCTGCAATTTCGGACAGATTAAAGAAATCTATGAAAGCACTCAAATGAACCACAGATCCTAAAGCATACCCATAGTACAACTTCTATTAGCTTGCAATACACCACAGACCTGGAAAAAATGCTTTCAATGAACATGGGTTGTAGAAAAAGCTAAACGTTTGTGATTTACAGACTGCCCATGGCAATGAATGGAGTTGTCAGCCATGACACAGTCTTGCCTTCCTTATTAAAGTACCTGGGCTCTGGTTTACAGCACCTATGGAAAGATTTTGCAGGATAAGGAATTATCTTTGATATCTTTAGGAGAATCTTAGCCAAGAAACACCCTCTCCCCACTCTCTAACCCCTCACACCGCCCGTCTCACCCTTCTTCTGCCCCAAGCCCATCTTCTGGAGATCACTCCTTTGTGCACTCTACTGGGGGCTATGATGAAGTAAAACTGATGGCTGCATTCCTTTCCAGGCATCGTTGAAGGAGCGCAGTGTATTTCTTTTCTACCACTTATCCCCCCATTGCCAACAAAACCTTCTGTGTTATACAGAGGTGCAGGGGCCTCATGTCACTTGTTCTCTGAGATGAGTCTCTAAGTTGTCGTGAGCTGTGAGGAGGACTGGGAGGCAGCTGAGCATGGACCAGGCTTGTGATATGGCATCTGGACTCAGCACCAAGTTTAGTGTGGGAAGGGCTTTCCCTGAACAGCAGAGACACAGCAAATGTCTCCCTCCATTCTGGCATGAGGCTACAAAGATGATGGGCATCTGTAAGGGATGAGGGGAAAGGAGAAGAAAGGCAATTTTTCTTAAAACCAGTTGTCACGTTGGAGGGAACAGCAAAGAGAGAAGCTGGCAAGTTGGTGTGTCATTAAGCTTGACCCAACAATTGGTCCTGACCCCATGTGGGAATGATGTCCTTTCAGGGAGGAGACGCATGCCCAGGCTTTGTGGGCTGACAGGCCACAGGCTCAGAAGAGACCGTCTTCCTTTTGTCTCACATCTCTGTCTGTTTTGTATACACTGCTTTTTGTGGTTGGGGGTTAAAGAACAAAAGAGACCTTTTTAAACACAGGGTCTGTTCAATGTGTTCATCTCATGTTCTTGGGATGCTGAGTAGGCCAGGTTGTGCCGAGGTCAAGAAGCAAAACTAATTTTGGTTGTGCATCTGAATTTATCAGTAAATTAAGGATGAATGGCCTGGCAATGAAAAACAATGGCACTCTCAAATGTGTTGTGGCCTGCAGTTTTCTCCCCACAGTTTACCCATCTCAGTTTCACTGCTGAGAAGGCTTTTCCCAGGATAGCTTCTGCTTCCAGAGCCTGAACAGAAAGAACCAGCTCAGAAGAGGAGAACGACCAGGCAGAGGAGACCAGAGGTCCCTTTTAGTCTCTTGTCAGCAAATACTGTGTGCTTAGAGAAATGGTGTCATCCATGAATCTGCAATTTCGTCTTTTGCATGCACTGATACCACCATGGCCACTGAGAAGGAAATTTTACCTTTGGGAAGGACTACTGCCACGTATCAGAGCCCGGAGGAGCAGAGGAAGGAAGTGCAAAGGGAGCAGATGGCTGAAATGCTTGTGAAATGAAAACTAATTACAAAAGATACATGAGGGGATAAGAAAGGAAGAGAGAAAAAAAAAATGGAGGGGAGGAAGGAAGGAAGGAAGGAAGGAAGGAAGGAAGGAAAGAAAAGAAAAGAAAATATTTACTGTTGTCCCTCTGTAAGAGCCTCTAAACTATGATAGTTCTGATCAGAGTTTCTCTGAATTGGGGAAGAAAGTCTCCTTTTATTCTGATCCTTTTTGTCTATTGCCCTTTAGGAAATTTCAGTCAGCTGTGCCATTTTGCCTTTTATCCCATAACTGTGCTGCTCTGGCATTCAGGTTATGGATCAGGAACACACACTGACACCAGTGACAGCCATTGTTTTCATTACAATGCTTGGGCCGTGAACCAGTAGGAGAAAATTGGCATTCAATTAATGAGAACTGTTGCAAAATCCCAAATGTTGCGAAGCAAATGCCCCATCTTTCATCTGGTTTCTTGTCTCCCAGAGACTGTCTGGTACTGTAAGCATTTTGCTGGGAGCCAACAAACTACCCCGTATTTATTTTATTCTCATTTTTTAGATGAATATGGGCTTCGCTTGGATATTCAGTGGCAACAAGGGCAACAGTGGCAACATTAAGGTGAAAAGCACTGGAGGGGAAGGAGGCGTGGAGAGGCGACAAAGGAGAAAAGAAAATGGAGGGGAGTTGTAAGCAGAGGAAAAGGCAGAAGTAGGTGACTAAAAAGAGATGTTAAAGACAGCAGCAGAAGTGTGGGCGACGCAAGTGCAGGTCAATAACCCCAGTCCACAGTAGGAAGCAAAGTAACTTTTCCTTAGCCCCAACACTGGGGTGAGAAGGGTATGCAGCCATTTATACCATAGATGGCTGAATAATAAGTAAATGCAATAGCATATACTGTCCTTATTGTTAACACAGGCTTGAAATCCTCTGCTCTGAGACCATCCAGCCCTCTGAGACCATCCAGCCAAAAACCCATTTATTTTTCTCTCAAGTGCAGTTGTATTAATAGAAGCAGCTCAGGAAGCCCTCATCCCAGCGCAGTTTCAACACTATACAGCAGGGGGTCTTAATGGGATCTCTTCCATCCAGGGTGCCATTAGCTTCCCTCCCTGTCTCTTCATTTCCCCCTTTCTAATAAAATACTAGTCTAAACACACACTGGGGTGTTAAGAGGAGTGATTTCTGCACTGGATGTGTGTGTGCGTGTGTGAAGTAGCTCTGACTTGTTTAAGAGTTTAGCTTTAAATGTTTGCACCCATACAAAAAAAAAAAAGAGGGAAAAAAAATAAATATAAACCCTGCTAAGTAAGTCTGAGTGACCCAGGTGCTGGTTTTCTTACTGCTACATCACCACTTCTATTTTTCTGACCCATTTATTGCTTCCTCTCAGCCTGCTGTCTCATGTCGGGGACACTTGGTACCTGTTGACAGTTTCTGTCACACCCTCTTGCTCGGTCTGAGCTGCTGGTTGCTGCAGCTGGGCATGACTCTGGGGTGTGCGAGAAGCATTTCAGATGGCTTCAGCTGGGGGACCTTGTTCCTTTGTGCCATAGTTGGCAGATAGGAAACATCTGTGTCCACTACACATTAAAAAAATGTTCCTCAGCATCCCTGCACAGGACTGGATGGCTGGGGATCTGAGCCAGACTGTAGACACCACCACCTTTTTGGGTCTGAAAGGCCTTAGCAAATAAATAGCCACTGAAAGTGGCACCAGCTTGATTTGGTATCACTTTGTACCCAATCGGTACAAATAGGTGGCCGGGACAACAGATGGGACAGGTCCAGGGTGACTGCTTGCTGTGTTGCAAAGGTCCCCAACCTAATGGCACCCTGCTCTGGGAAGGGCTTATATCCCTTGAGCAACCTGCCTGGGGTCTGACACCGTCCAGCCACCCTTTCTGCACTGCCGCGTCTGAGCCAGGCTGAAAGACGGGGCTTAGTGGCTTCGCCGCTGTGTGGCATGAAAGCAGATACTTCAGTTCAAGAAACAGTGTTATTACTCTCATTACAGCCGACATGGTACCTCCGTACCCAGTGATCACTCACCCCCTCCCCTCAGCTTTCCATCCCATAACCTGGGAGGTATTATTCCCGTCAGAAAGATATTGACATTTGCAAAGCCCTTAGAGCTGCTTTTCCAAACGAGTCTATAGTCATGCAAACTATGAACACTTTGTAAAAACTTTTTTTTGTTGTGTTTTTTGTTTGTTTGTTGGTTTTGGGTTTTTTTTTAATTCCTTGGCCTGCTTGTTGACTGGCTTCTTATTCCAGCTGTCTTGTCTCACCGTTTACAAACTAACCTGGCACAGCAGCCTTTTGGACTTTGTGCTGCCTTTCTCCTCCTCCTGCCCAGAAATAACAGACACCTTTCTGCGCAAGCACAGCCAAGCAGCACACAGGTTCTGCTCAGGAGACCTCGCTTGCTTGACAAAACTTGCTGGTGATCACATTTTCAGGTAACTCGGGGGTCACAAAGATGCCCTGTTCGTGTGCTTCCCGACATAAAGCTGCAGTAGAAGTTGCAAATTCGAAGAACAACAGAAGCGCTCTCCTTTCCCCGCTGCCCCTGGTTTCCTTCCATTTCTCTTGAACCATTTGGAGCCAGCGTTTGGGGAAAGACTGAAGATAGATAGTTTCCAAACTGGAGATCTTGGAAACAGTTTGTTTCCACATATGTGCCAGTCTGTGGGAACAGTGAACTGCGTCGCGTCCCACTTCATCTGCCGTGTTTCATTACCCTTCTGGACTGATCTGTTCAGTATCTCTCTCCCTCTCCTGCAGCGGGGGAGAGAAGATGATAAATTAGAGGTATTAAGGCATATAATTCACATCCCCTCAGGTCTTTGCAATTCCAGCTGTCTGAAATCACACTTCTTTGCCCAACCAGAGCATTGCGACAAATGAGCAGAGTCCCCCCGTAACTGCGGTTGGTGTCGGCGGGGACTTTGAAAGGAGAGTCTGCTTCTGGGTAGTGAAGGCTGCTTCAGGCAGAACAAATATAAATGCTTCCATCTTACCGACCTCTTTCCTTTGTCTCCCTTTTCTTCCTCTTAATTTGTATTTTTGTGGGCAAACCAAGCAATGCATAGCTCGCTTGTTACTGTCACACACTTAGGTCACCCCAGGGAGTCACGATGCAGATTTTCCATTAGCGTCAAACGTACATGGATTTATGAACTCCCATAACCTGGAGCTGATGAGAGCAGATTAGGGAGCAACTGTTTTTAGATAACTTGCATACCTAAGAAATCAGCTAATATAAAGCTGCCTGCTGAAAGGTCACTTATTTCCCAAAGAGCGTGAGAGAATATTATGGTGACCCCTTCTTGTTATATTGTCACTTTATTATACACGTACACAAGCACATATACATTAAGTGTTTGGTATTCATTTCTCTCCCTCCTCATGCTGAGCTAATTCCCCGTGATTTATGCAGTGCATCCTGTACGAGGACTTCTTGTAGGGTACGGGACTTTTGGGTTGTGTCTGCGCTGCACCAAGACACAAGGCTAAAGTCACACCTGTCTACTTTTAATGGAGATATCTGTGCCAGGGGTCACAAGCCTCAGCACATGCCATGGAAGCTTGGCCATCTCCTCCAGGTGGTTTCAGGCTGCAGGTATCCTATGTGAATCTCCATTGCTACAGGTCACCAAGATAAAGACTCTGTACCCTGCAGTTGCAACATAGCCCTTATGCAAAGATCTGACCACACAAAATGAGGGTCATAAGTAAGAAACTTTGCATCTCCCCAACATACATCATCATCAGGGCCCTGATCTTATTCAAAGTATTGGTGTGTCCTGCCCTAAAAGCCACCCTGCTAGACAGAAAGGACTGTTTACATGTCCCATGGTAAACTGTGTCCCATGTTGCAGGGTGAAAGGGAAAGGAAGAGGCATTTTTCCTCAGCTTCAATGTACCTATGCCTGGTGCCCCAAGATATTGCCCAGGTCCCAGACTTGCTGAAGGTGGCTGCATTTGCATTAGAGCTGCCAGGAACCAGACACATGGGTTTCTCTGTTAAAAAAAAAATTAAAAAATAAAAAAATTGCTGTAAGGTTTTTCTGCTACCGGCAAGCAGCATTTGCAGTCTCCTCGACACTCCCCCATGCCACTTGAGGGATCCCAGCACGGCAAAGGCGTTTCACAGCTGCTCATCACCAGGGTCAGCACTGCTTGGGCTGGGAGCAAATCTTCCCAAGATATCCACAACAGCCTTGTCCGGCTCAGATGCCCCTGCATACTTTGCATTTCTCAGTCAAGGCGATAGCCCTTGGTCAAATATTTTCTTGAGGAGCAGGCATTCAAGTAAAACCACTGATGGCAGCATCAAGAATTCAGAACATTTGGAGAGCTGATGGGCAAACCAAGCCAAAATGCTGATGCAGCTCTCCATAACCTCAAGCAAAAGCTAAGTAGATTGGGTGAATGGAGCTCAAAAAATGCACTTTTCGGTCCACTCTCTTGCAAGGGATGACTAGCATAGATGTGGACGAGTGAACTGTAGGTGTTCACAGGTCAGACAGGCATCCCGGTTCCCCCCATAAGACCCAACTTCCTCCTCAGGAAACTGAAGAAACAAGGACATTCAGATGAATTTCTCAATCCTAAGAACAGCTTTTTGGTCGTACCTAAAAAGCATCAAGTATAAATGCTTTTTCTACCCAGCCGACTGACAGCAGAAAGAAGACCACCATGCAGCCTCACAGTGGGGCTTGTTCTTCTCTGCTGCATTTCTAAGAATGGCTGAAAGTAACTTAGAAATGGAACTTGAGTTAGGAAGTGTCTGCCATCTGGTCCGGCATGGCCCAGCCATCACGATTGTTCTTATCAACCCCAGTCTAAAGCAGACAGTCCCGTTGACTGAAGCCAAGTGAAACAATGACAGCAGAGGGAAGCCTGTCTCCCCCTGAGCAGAAGGAATGGGACAGAGGCGTGATGATTCCCCGGCAGATGGCTGGTCCACGGAAACCAGTGCTAGCTTAATGAGTTGTGCTCTGCACGCCTCCCAAAGGGAAACAGCAGCAAGCTAAAGATTTCAGAACTTTAGGTTTACTGCTTCAGGTCAGGATCTGAGCTGCTTAGAAACCAAACCCTGCCTGGGATGGCTGACTCAGGCAGAAAGAGCAGTCCAGAGTCCTGGCTGTCTTTATATTCTCTGCTTGGGGCGTTTTGACTCTGTTTTGAGGGGAGCAGAGCTGGGGAGAAGAGAGAGTGCTGTGATGTAGCTAATTTAGCATCGTGAAGTTCCCCAGACTGCAGCCAAACACCATCTCCTGATGTACGAAGGCCCTGCTGTGTTCTGCAAGAATGCTCTGGTGCTTTCAGATCCACCAGTGGGACTGTGCTTTGGTTAGCAGTTCTGCTCACTCATGTCTCCTGGGATCAGCCCAGTCACTACAGTCACTTTTGGCATCCACAAAGGAGGGACCATCTACTTCCAGAGGTCTCCACCTTCCAGCCTCCCCCTTGCTGGCAGTCCATATGTCCTTCTGCTCCTGCCTTGCCTCATACCTTTCTTTTCATCCCTGGGAGTGTAGCACCTGCCTCTGCAGATCCCTGTGAAGGCCACATTCATCTTATTCATTGGCTACGGTGTGGCAAGGATGGCTCACTTCTTCCTGTGGCTCCCACTCTTGGTGCTGTGGTGTCTATCAGAAGAGGTGCTGGTGTGTCCTGCCTGGTGGCTCTCCATCCCTAGATCAACTGCCAAGAGCTAGGTTAGTGTGGCATCTACATAGCCAGGCACACCTTTCTGGGGGTCAGTGTCCTGCCAAAGCGAAGATTACAGCTCCCACCTTATTAGGGAAGCAGCCTGGTCCAGTGGGGTGAAACAGGGCTGGGAAGCCGGAGGTGTCGGTGCTTCTCTCTCCCAGATGGCTGGGGGATGCCAAGCACTCTCATCCCTCCAGTAGCCCTGGCTCCTCTCAGCATCTGTAATTCACATGGAGGGACACCTGAGCTGGAGAGAACGGGTCAAATTTGGTAAAACCCTGGCCACATTAACCTGGTTTTCTCCCGGTCTAGAACTCTTTTCTGAACCTTGAAGTTTGGAAAAGGTAGCTGCAATTGGGGCTTGAACAGCTCAACTGGAGAAACTATTAGTCCTTTCCCAGTCTAGTTAAAGACTTTGCAATTCTACTCTGGATGAATGAGTTTGGGTTTTTTTTGTGTTTGCTTCGTTTGGGGATTTTTTTGAGATTTTTGCTGTGTAACTGGGCTTTTGTGTGCATGAAACGTAGTGGAATGGATTATGGATGTGTATGTAGATCTGTAAATAGCTGTTTCTTGCTTACAGCTGTGACTGTATACTGTTTACCATGCTAAATGCATTCATTATTTCCTCCAGAATCATCTATTGTGACATATTTTAAAACAGATTCTTTTAAAAAGTGAGAAAAAAAATCAAGCAAAGTAGTGGTTGATGTTTTCTTTTTAAGACTTGACTAAATAAGCATAAGCCAAGGCCTATGGACAGTCTTCCACCCTTTAAAAATAATATCCCTGATTAAAATAATCATATAAAGAACCTACTTTTAAGAGTGTGCTTTTCTACCATTTTACACTACCAGAGCTTTTCTGCCTTACATACACCGCTTCTGTAGTGAATACAAGGAAATCCTAGGAAATTGTTTTCACTCAGAAAAAAATACTAATAAGCCACCAAACAAGATGGGTTACTGCTGGAAAGAGAAAGCATTCAAAGGAAAAACAGACTTGAGTTGATTAAACAAGTAATTCTCCTTTAAGAAAAAGAAAAATGCATGATATTTTAGGGGAGTTGCTAGTAATGAATGCATATGTTTGACTTCCATCATTTGTTTTAAACTTTGACCGTTTCTGGAAGATATTAATGACGGGAGTTTGGACTCACTTGTCCTGGTAAGTCATGCTTGCTTACTCATTGTAGAAGAAATACAATTTTAAAATGACCTAAATGAAACCCAAGTTTTAAGTGACAGTTTAAACAATGACTTGTTATATTGTACCCTTCCACGTAGCACAAATGTTTTCCACATATTCTGCGTGTGCTACCTCCCGTTGGGTCTGTATTCTTAAGAAGTACCGGGCGTCTGGGGAGCCTGGCATCATGTCCCCCCAGGGACTGTGCTGTACCTCTTCTGCTTGCCTTTAAAAGACGACCTTCCTCCCAGAGCCCATCCCTGAGCTGTCACATCCCTGGGGACCAGGTCGCTCAGGGCTCTCGTGCAGCCCCTCTCGGAGCACGTCTGCCGTCCGCAGCCCAGTGCCCGTCTCTCGCAGGGTGACAGGTCTTGCTTGGCCCCGGTGCCGCACAGCTTCAGGTTTCTTGTCTGACGGGGACTTTAACTGAGAGAGACGGGACTCTGCGCATTTTTGGGAACAGGGACCCCCAGTTTCCCACTGACTGCTGCCAGTGTTGTTTCGGTGCTGAAGATGTGCATTAATTACCCTTCACCACCTGGAGTTCCGGCACGAAACGTGCTCCTTTATCTTGCCCATCTAGGCAGGAATACAATTGCTAACAAACTCGTAAAGATACAAATCACACTTATCAAGCTCATACAACACTCGGTGAATATACCGTGAGCCCGCAGCGCCTATCACGTCGCATTTGAGCTGACAGAGCCTTGCAAAGAAGCCGGCAGCTTTATCCCCATCCAGCTGAGCCTGGCGACCCTTTATTCGCACGAGCCTTACCTAGTCTGCATCAATTGCATGCAAACAGTTTTGCTCCTCTGGCCCGGTCGCTGCGATCATCTGCCACATGGAGCATGAAAAAACGTCCTGGCCTCTTGTACCTTTCCGTAAAGAAAGTATGGTACGGAGCAGATAAAAGGGAGCGTGTCACAAAGGCTTGGCGCACGTTTTGAGACCTTGCTGCCTCTGCTAGGCTGGAGAGCACCCGGAGTCACGGAGTGTGGCTGAGGACTGCACCCGAATTGCAAAGAGCCAAGCAGAGAGGCAGTTATGTACCAGAAAGGCATTTTCTAGAGGTCGAGGGTTACCCAGATTTTCCCTTGGAAACACTTAGATCCCTCTGCTTTGTCTGCCAGGGTCAGTAAAGTGCACAGCATCATCTGTCTTCATGCCCAACGCAGGGTCCCTGTACAAACGCCCCCGTGAGCAACCCCCGCATGGGGAAATCAAGGCCACATGCTCCCCACCTTCGGCTCGCTGCCATGTCTGTGCAATGGGGCACACATGGCTGAAACGGAGGTGGGACTGAACCCAAATCCTACATGTAAACATCCCCAAACTTGGTCTGGGTGGGAGCAACAGGGTCATCTGTGGGGGACAGGCCCAGGCACCCCGCACCTTGTGCTCTGAGCCCCTGCCAAACCCGTAGTCCTGCTCCTCAGGGCCCCTTGCTGATCCTCTCACCCCAGATAACCCCTTCCCACTCCACTTGCAAAGAGTTGGATGTTTTCCATGTCAGAAACTGCCTCATAATTTAACCCTTTCTCTGCCTCAGCTGGAAAAGTGTGCAGGTGAGCTGAGGTACCGAGGAGGGTTTGGCTTGGCAAGCTGCTCTTACCGAAGCCGTGAGGCCAACATGGTTTGCACAAAAAGAGTTCAAACACAGGTTAAAAAAAAAACAAACACATATGCCCTCGCTGTCCTGCCCCTGTGCGGGGGGTGGGCTATGTTGTGCAGGGCACCTACTGCTTCTTGGAGGGGCAGACAAAATCCACCGACCTCTCCTCCCTGACGGCACTGCTTGCTGGTGCCCCATGCACGCATGAGACCCCTCTCCCCTCACCATCCGGGGTTTTACCACTTTCGGCGCCTGCTGCACTCCACAACTGCCTCCTTTGTTTCTCCTAAACCCAGCCTCAGTTTTGCATACAGATGAATATTTGTGCTGGATGTGAGCAGTACCTGGTGAAAGCCAAGACGCCGCGGAACCAGATACCCATCACGTCCATCACTGCCACATTCATGACGAGCTTTGGGGTTGTCGTGTGCTTGGGTTGTGTACGTTGACTCCACTCACCTTCACCAATTATCCTTTCTGCATGTGACGCCTTCTGCCGTCATCATGCAAAGCTGCTCTGCCGCAGCTCCTCGCCAGCCGCGGAGAACCCGCTGTTAGCCTTTGGTGCCTGTGAAACAGCAGCAATGATGGAGAGACATCTTATCACCGCCGAAATAGGTCAGAGGCCTGGAGGAGCAGTGGGGAAGCTGGCATGGCAGTCACCTCCTAGCAGGCGCCCGGTGCGGCCGCACGCAGGTGTGCTCGGGTGCCGCCTCCCGCAGGTATTTTATAAACAGCGCACACCATCGCATCTGCAGTAAATACGCATTGCAAAGCAGATAATTATGTGTACCAAACAGAGCTCTGCTGGGTACAGCTGGCTGGAGAAGGCTTTTCTTGGCACATCTAACAGAAACCCTTTTCTTTTTCCTGTTAGGGAGAGGAAACGTATCTTCTGAAACTCCGCTGAGCAGCCACTGGCATCAGATGTTAGACGCGTCTCAACCACAACAGCTGTGGGAAAAGGGTTTTGCAGCACGTTAATAGACCTTGCGGGGCAACGGCCCCTTGAGAGCTGGTCTGCTGCTGCTGCTGCAGCAACACAGAGCTCCTCAAATTGTACGTGATGACTGAAGACCTCAAAAGACAGCCTGCAAGGCCCGCAGGGTTAAATCATAGAATGGTTTAGGTTGGAAAGGACCTTGAAGATCATCGAGTTCCAACCCCCCTGCCATAGGCAGGGACACTAATGCACGTGGCTTTCCACCCAAGCACTAAACCGAATCCCCAGCTCAGGTAGCAAGAGCCTGCTTGCTTAAATATTTGTGTGGTGGTTGCATTTAGTTCTGCTTTCAGGAGCTGTCTGCTTGTGGTGGTGCAGAGCTGCACCTGCGTTTCGGAGGTGCTGGAAGTGCCCTCAGCTCTGCTTCCTTTCACCTGCCCAGCGTGGGCGTCCCACAGCGAGCACAGACACTTGGAAGGTGCTCTGAGCTTGTGGTCCTAAGCCGTGCCAGGCCAGGCCTTCGGGCGATGTGCTGTGCCGAAAAGGGAAGGGACCGCTTGGACCTTAGTGCCAAGCTAGGCTTTGCTGGCTGGACACCAGCTGACCTTGCAGCAGCTTCACTTCACAAGCACAGGGGCTCGATGTACCTGCACAGCAAGCACCCACATGTCCTGGGTGTCCTGGGAGGCAGCACATGGAGGCCTGAGAGATGCCGGGCTGCTGGTCAGGAAAAGCCTGTGCTGGTCAGTCCCTGGACTGGCTGCTCTGCACTGGTCCCAGCTTTCCTCCATGACGGCTGGCTGTTTGTGTGCGAGGTGCCAGGTACCTTCCTCAGCATGGTGGGAGAAGTCAGCAGCAACAGAGATTCACTGTCTTTGAAAAATACCTTCTACATACAAATAACAATGTAGCATTCCTGAAGAAAACCCTTAGATTACTTACAAAGGGCCTAAATGGTCATTGTACCCCACCTGGTGTGGTCTTTTTACTGGTGAGAACTGTGTTATGTATCTGGATGGTGCACATGCTAAGAAATTGAAAAGAAAAGGTATGAGTGCATCTGATGGAAATGGAGATGACAGGTCTCAAAAATACATGAGCAAAGAAAAATGCAATCTATTTAACAAGTGTCTGCCTTCCTGCAGTTGTGGTTTTCGAAGAGCTTAATTAGCTGAAGGTTGAGCCCAATATTGTCTTAACTCACAGCCACCCAATGACTGCACTGTAGTTTCTGTCCTGTGATAAAATCATTGTGAAAGTAAGTCTTCATGTTGCTAATGAAGAGTCCTGCTTCTCTTTCTGTACCTCTTCTTCCTCCTTCCTCTGTTTTTCTCTGGAGTTATGAGTAGAGAAGTCTGGGAATCTGAAACTGGGTGGCTCTTGGCATCAGTTGTTTCTGTGTTATGCAGACATGTTCACGCAGGCATCTCTAAAGCATGTGAAGCACTTAATGACTGCATCAGGCTTCAGTTAGAGGGACCTGAAACAACTTCATGGAGATCATGAACCAAGATTTAATATTAAGAGGGGCCAGCTCCTAAGCAGAGTGGTTATGTTGCCACATTTGCCATGTCATTGCACCAAAGAGAAACCTGCATGCAGCACGTTCTCTCTCCCAGTGCAGGCATAAGTCTTGGGAGATCCTTCAGTCTCATCGAGGCATACAGGCTGTACATCAGTTTAGGACACGAAGTTGTCAAGTTGCTGCAGCCTTTTTCCACTTGGGAACCACTACATCAATGTCTTTGATACAGACACAAGGTAACTGATTCAAAAGTCCATATGAGGATAGTTGCACTGAATTGCCCATGTCTGCTTCTGATGGTTTGTTTGTGCCTAATTGCGCTGCAAATCTCTCATTGTGGAAGAAGTGGTTGATTTTAAGATTACCGAAGCGTGCCTGGTATCAGTTGAAGTTGTACTGCAATGGAGCACTCTTGCTGTGAACAGGCTGAGGTCTGACTTCAGCCAACCTCTCTTCAGGCCCTCCACTGAAGTGCCAGTGCTAGTGCTGGGGGTGACTTGGTCTGCCTTAACACCAGGGGAGAAAACGTGTGCTCACAGGATGGAACAGAGGTGGGCTGAAATGCCCTCTGGAGGTGTCTGTGACCTCCTCTGTCGCTGACACCAGAGCAAGGGTGGGTGATGCAGCCCAGCCGATGCATCAGCTTGATGCAGCTGCCGCTGCAGAGGAGCAGCACCTCGCCAGCACCATCCCCTGCCCACAGCTGCCCTCTCCTGACTCCTCCTCTTGCATGCGCTCTGGCACTGGCTTGACCCCTTGGAGAACCAGTTCAGCTCATGAAACCAGCAGCAAACAGGTCTTCTTTTCTCCTCTGGGTTCATTTGAAGCCATTTGCATGAGCTGGGATGAGACGGGTGGGGGAAGTGGGAGCTGGCGCGTCCTCCTCGCTTCAGCAAGTCATACCAGAAACCTTCACCCTTTAGACTTGTAAACTGGCATCTCTGCCCACTTGCTAGACCTTCACCGGGATGAGACAGGTCCTGACTATGCAAAAAGGATTTGTATGAATTAAAGATCATGTATTTTGCCTTCATTTACAGTCAAGGACAGAGCTTAGATATGACTCATGTATGAGAATTACAGGTGACATTTAGTAACTGGCCATTCCCTGCTCTTTTGAATAGACTTCGTGATATATTTTCCTTCATTTCCCATATTTCGTGGTTTAAATTTTTTTAATTATTTGGATTTCTTATCCTCCTTTCTATCCCCTTTCTTCCCCTGGCAAACTACCTAACATTTTTGTGTCTGATTGATTGTGAAATCAGAGTAACAATACTGTGTACGTAAATGCAACACTGGACATCATAACCTTTGGAGGACATGAACTCATTGTCCCGACTCCCACTGAAATGTACTGAACTGGAAGAACTTTCAGCAGGGAAAGAGGAGAAAGAGACCACAGCCATGGACACTGAACTCTCCAGCTGTGTGAAAGATTAAAATAATAGTCCTGATCGCTGCTGTAGTCACTTGTTTCTTATCTTAAAAAATAGCGTAAAACCTCCCAAGTATGTCTGTGAGCACACTGAGATTTCTACCGACATTAATAATCACAAATTTGGTTTGTTCTTGCAACTAATAAAATAATTAGCACCAGCCACGTAAAAGGAGAGAGAAACATGCTAATTCATTCTGGCTTACAAATGAAAACCAGAAAAAAAATTACCCACAAAGCTAGATCATGAAGGCCGTTTAGCTCCCTCCCAACACAATTTGGTAGGGGGCAGCGGAAGAGCATCCAGATCTCCTGCTGATGACCCTCCTGCCTTTAATGGCCAACATGTGGCCATCCAGTCTGTAGGATTATTATCTGGAAGTGCAAAACCTAACAAAACAGAACATTAAGAAGCAATCCAGAAAGCATTTGCACACAGATCAGGCGCCTATGGAGATTTGGAAAGAGCAGTGCTAGAGCTTTCTTCTTGGCAGCACAGCCGGGCCTCATGATCCCTATTAGCAGGCTGCAGCTAGGGGACAGAACATTTAAATGCTCATCAGTGGGGAAGGATATAGCATCCTGTTGATTATGTAGCTGGAACAGAAGAGCCTCCCAATATTCATTCATTCATTCATTCATTCATTTATTTATTTCTAATGACTTAGCTGGGAACTTGGAGAAGTCAGGAGGGAATGCGCGAGGGCCGCTTTTCCCTCTGACCTGTGTTTGTCTCCTGGGGAGAGGGGAGCAATGGCCTGTTGTTCGGGGGCTATTCTTGGAGTCTGGAGACCAAAGCCAGCTTCCCTGCCTGTGATTGTGGCCAGCCGTTGAGGCTGGTTGGCAATCCCTGCAGCACCACAGTCCCCGCTGCTGGAAAAAGGAGCAGCTCTGTCCACCTTCCCAGCCACGTGCTCCTTTCCTCTCCCTCATGCCAGCAATAGCACTCCCCCAGCCATTGGCGAGCCTAGGCAGAAAACCAGTCCAGCAACTTGTTTTGGAAAACCAGTCCTCATCTCCCCAGAAAACACTGGTTTTCAATGAGATCAGGTGCCCAAAGGCAAGGCCGCGTTTTTCTGCAGCATTTCAGACTTAAATCAGCTCAAACTGGTCTTGAAACTACGTCTTTTGCCTTTTTCCCTGCATGCTTTAGAGATGGCGAAACTCTCCCTTCCAGAGAGCTCTTGTTAAGGCCAGGAAGAGAAGAGGTGATAGCACAAAGATAGGCGCTAGGCTGCATCTGCGTGCTCAATCACAACCCTAAGAGACAGCAGCATGGTCAAGCAATGCACTATTTGGGCACATAGTCTTCAACAATCTTAAAGGGCTTTTAGGCACAAACCTGACCCCCAGAATTATGAGAGTCACTTATAAGTTACAAACGTTTAAAAGTACTTATTTCTGAGTTGTTTTTATTTGCCCTCAAATGTTACAGCATTGGTATTTTCAAGCTTTTCTCTGCCATCAGAAAGGCCTTCTCTCCTGACCCTTTTTTTTTTAACCAGTGAAAGCTGAGATCCCCACTTGAACAAAACAGCAAGTGGAGTTTGGAGACAGCCACCAGCTGTGAGGAGCCCCGCGCTTGCATTGCCAACTTGGCAGTGTTGCTCCAGAGCCACGTGGGATGGCAGGGCAGGTGTTGGTAGGACAGAGCTGGTCACACAGCTCACAGCCTTTTTTTTTTGCAAGCACGCAGAAGATCACACGCCGCTTGTATAACTGGCGAGGAAGGGTGCTTAAAACTTGCGAGCTTCAGTGTTTGTGCCAGAAGTGTTAGGTTTTATGGGAGATTAGACACCGCTTGACACAGCAGGTCCTCTTGCCAGATCCCTGGCGCAAAGACAATTAAATGAGCCAAATAACCACATCCATCTCAGCATGTCCATGCATGCGCAAACAATTACTCTGTGGGACTGTTATTAAAGAAAATTAAATTTTAAGTCTGTACCCAGCCAGGAAATCTTAAGGGAGACTAATTTTCTAGGAAACATCTAGTGGGCACAGCCTGGGTAGCCCTGGAAAGGTTTATAAATCTGCTCTTAAAGTCCCTAATCCTTTTTATCTGCTACTGTACTTCTTTTAAAAACCCAAGACTTCTGAGAAATTGAGGAATTCAAAGCCCCAGGGACTCTTGCGAGTCCTTTGGACTTGTAAGAACTTAGGCTGTTGTTTCCAGTCAAGGCCTTTTTTGGTCGCTTAGGACTTCATCAGTAGTTTACTTTTCAGCTGAAATAAGACCGGGTTCTTCCTCTCCCTCAGCAGCAAACTCAGTTTTTACCATTCTACATGAAATATGCTCATCTGTTTTCAAGGAGACAAAGACTGGAAAAACCTTGCAAACAAAAGAACACACCCTTTTCCCCCCTAAAATAGACTGATATTGGGCTTTGCCTGGCTGCTGCCTGGAATTTCGGTAAAGGTGGTGAGACTGCGTGAGCCCTTGCGGTGGTCTGGTGTGTGGTATACATAGAAGTGGAGGTAGCCCTGGAGTATCTGGGAGAGCAAAGCCCACAGTAGCCTCTGTGGTGGATGGGGTGCACACTTGGACATCTCAGTGGGAACCGACACACGAAGAGAAAGGACAGGGAGGGAGAGCTGAGGATGCTGGAGATGTCTTCACAGCCCTGGCAGTCCAAGAAACTCATCAAAAGGACATTTGCTGCCAGCCTGCAGAACCACCACTCAAAAATGCTTGGAAAAAAGTGGCTGTGGAAGAGGGAGAAATAAATGCAAGTGTGTTCATGTCTTTAGTTATGTACTGTGACTCCACAGGGAATGGGCAGGAGGAGGATGAGGAGGCTCAAGGAGGAGGAGGATGATGAAACAGGGCTATCACCAAACTGGAATTTGAGTGTCTTAGCCCCGGCTCTGCTGCTGAGACCACAGGGGGACTCTTAGCAAGCCCTAAAAGGGTTGCGTCTCCACTTCTCCCTGCCTAATAATAAAACTGACCTCCTCTCTGCAGACCTTTTGAGATCTACTGCTGCAAAGAGCCACACAAGTGCAAGGTACCTTTTTCCTTTATATAATAAATATTCCTTCAAAGTCCCCTCAGGCTGCTCAGACGATTCCCACTCCTAATGGGGACAGCTGGCTCATTGATGTAAGAGGCCATCCATCAGGCTGACCCACTGAAAGGTTTCTACTGCGGCTCCAGTTGCAGCTGCCAAAAGAAGCACTCCAGAATTGCCTTTGAAATATTGTATTTTTAAGTGGATAAGGAGGGATTGGAATGTCCTCGTCCATCCTTTATTATTTGGCTGCTTTTGAATGATCCTTTTCAAAAAGAGGTTGGGCAGCTATGGGGAAAGAGAAAAAAAAAAGAGACAGAATAACAGGGCTTAATGCGCCTTTATACATTTTATAGATTTAATACAAAAATAGTTATAACAAAAACACAAATCCCACGGTCTGCCTTCCTATTTGCACAGGCTGTAATGAGTTGACATTTGAATGAGTCTGGAAAATTGTATTTAATAACTCCTCAGAGGCCCCAGAGTGGGAAAACCTATTATTGCTGCCTGATTTGGAAGTTATTGTTTTAAAGACATTTTCAGAGTTGCACACCTCTTTTAGTCTGCAATTCTATGTCTTCTGAACAAGCGAGGCATAAGGTCCCCACTCATGATGCCTGTGTGACTGTGTGCCCCATCCCAAATTTTGAAGTTTCTGTACACTGATAAGGACAGGGAACTGCCCCATGAAGCTTTGCTTCAAATTTATTTTCAGAGGTGAAATTATAAGGTGAAATCCATTGAGCTCTGATTTCTTTTCACATCACTACCTGCATTACAAGGGAGAGGGGATGGGCCAGGAGAAACACACACTGGACTAAATGGCATGAGACCCTGGGGAGAGAAAAAACTCTGTGATGGTGAAGAAGCAGAGGCTTTTGCGGTTTGCCTGGGCTTATTGCCCACCTTGTTTCAGCAGGGAGTTTGCTAGAAGAACTTCTGCCATCATCAACAGCATGTTCACATTTCCCTGCTTGGATGTTAATTTTTAAAAACAAGCCTGTAACCTTCTTGGGCTACCAAGGGGACTAGGTGACATCTTCTGTCATACTGCAGCTGATGGGTGACAGCTGGCTCCGATGTTTCTTTGTGCTCTTGCATGGTTGCGTCCAAGCCCAGCTTACATCAACAAGTGCCAGGTTTTTTGACTAGTTTCCAAAGACAAAAAAGGGTTACACTGACCAGGCTCTCTCCATCTCCCCATCGACCAAGTTCAATCAAACCTGGCAGAAGTGCAGAGTATCTCTCAAAGGAATGAAGCTCCTCCATGCTTTAGGAAGGTTTGTAGCCATGTGGACAAGGTGGGGACGCTGGCAGTGTGAAGCAAAGGTGGCAATGCTGGTGTATGTGCCATTTGGCACCCAGATCTCACTGAGCAGTCCATGTATACAGTACTCAGAAAAAACACACCTGCCTTTCACTAGGTACGCTGTGGTAAGGACAGAGATTTAGATGGGGGATAGGGCTAAGGATGAACTGTGATTATTTTGGCACGAGGTGTAAGACTATATAACAAAATCCGTAATAAGCCAGCCTTCATTAGCTCCACTGCCTAATATATGACCTGAATTTTTGAGATACATCTGACAGCTTCAACAGAAGTTCACCAGGACTGAGGTATTATGAAAATAGATTACTTATTTTAAGATACCAAATGTAGTTTTAAAGCCCAAGTTTTAGGTATCCACACATGAAAAAAATGTTATCAAGGCCCTAAGTATAGGAAGAAGGAACCAACTTGTACAAAAAAGGAACTTCCATGAAGAAAAAAATTACCTAATTACCTGTTTAAACTCTGCTATAAAATTCTCCACTTGCTCGTCTGCAGGGGAAATATTGAAATACCAGCTATGGGGCTGGTCCCTCTGAGAGAGAGAGAGAGAAACTGCGTGCGAATTTTGGTGGGAATATTAGCACTGCATTACGAAGCACCAGTTCCTGATGGTACATGAGACTGCATGACAAAGAACCGACTTGCCTGATCCCCAAGTCTGTCAAGTAACGAATCACACGACTCAGTTCTGGAGTACAGACATCCTATAATGGCCCAAAGCAATAAATCATAGCACTGACTAACATGCATGAGTGCGTATAGGAGATGAGTATTGGTGCTTTCAGGTGACAAAGAAGTTGCATGTATGTGCAAACATTCATTATGTATATATGCGCTGAGTACTAGGGGATTAAAATTTTATTAGCTATTGCAGAGCTCCTGAATGGTAATTCCAGGATGGCGAGCACAAAGATCTGCAAATGAGGATGCACAAAGGACTTTATTTCTTCCAAGTGGAGAACAGTTTGTGTGATTTCAAAAAATAAAGCAGGGAGCTAACACGCTCATTTTAACATTTGTAGTTAATGTCTGAATGGGGAAGTGTTCCTAAAATGCATTTTACAGTAAATGTCTCCACTGGCTCTCTCTTCTCTGTATGTTTGCAGAAGTCCTGAAAGAAGTCCAGTTTAGCACTCAAATATCCAACTCTATGTCTACGTGGGAAATTAGACAAAGATGACTTTTTCACACCTGTGGGGCCATCCCCTAAAAGGCTGTGCCATGACCTCTCCCTTTTGCCTCCCATGCCAACTTCCCCAGGTCCCAAAGCAGAGGCAGGATCTGGCTGGGTGGGAGGATGGCTGTTGCTCCCCGGGGGGCTGCTGCCTCCTTCCCTCCGGGCCCCCTCGCCTGGGCACGCACTGCGGGCAAAGAGCTTTGCCCGTTGGCACCCACCATGGCTGGTGATGGGTTCGGTTTCCCTGGATGGATACTGGACAGTTGCCGAGCCACTGTGTGGGACCACTGCTGGGGGCAGCTCTTCCCCTGCCTGGAAAGTTCTTTCCAGAGGGAAGTAAGAGCCCATAGCTTGTAAGGTCAGCTCTGGAAACTGAATAAATGCTTTTGGGGAAACACTGGGTTGGTACCCTCAGCCCTTCCAGCACAGTGTGGAGAATAAGGAATCACTGCCCCGCAAAGGAGGAGAGGGAGATGCTCTGAAGCCCATGGTGGCTTCGTGCTGCTTTGTGGAGTGCCAGATGAGGGGGAAAGCCATCCTCCTTTAAGGACCTTCATCTGGAGACAGTTTTGCTCCATGATAGAAATGCATTTGTAGATGCCAATATCAGTCAGATTTATGAAACTGGAATGGCCTCTTCTTCTGCTCCCTGAAATTTCCTAAATGTCTCTCTTCACAGAGGTTGTGCATTTGTATGTAATTATTTCTTTTTCTGTATATTGATCCTTTTCTCCTTCCCCTGAATGCACCATAATTATATTTTCTTTCAATGAGTGTAAGGAGTGAACTGTCACTGGTACACAATGGCTTGACTTTATCAAACCGGAAAAGAAAAAGCCCCTGTTTTGGGGGAGGTTTCAGGCGGCGGGCTGACAATTGCAGGTTCTGATTCATACCTGTGCAACCGCTACTCTGTAATCAGGCTGCGATTAGTCACCGACAACCAATTACCGTGCCCGGCTTCCTAAAGCAATTTGTCTATCCGGAACTTTATAAATCCTGGTTAACTCCGTAGGGAAAAGTCCGCCGGCCTGGGAGGGCATCCTCCTGCGTGCTGTCCTGGGGCTGGCGGGGAGGTGAGGCGGCTGCCCCGAGCCAGGCGGGTGTGAGAGCAGCCTCCCTCGGCAGAGAGGTGGCAGTTCTGCAGGAACCGTCACTTCTAGGCACCATTCCACACGGGACAAGCGTGTTTTCTCCATAGTGACAAACAGCAGAGGTGAACTCTCCCTGCGTGGTGGGATCTTCCACCAGAGGTTTTGCATGCTGGAGTTACGGGAGATGGTGGCACCGGTTTGCACAAGCTGGTACCTCGCCGCCCTGACAACTACTCATTCTCTGCAGCGGGACCACCCTCCCTGTCCCATGGAGCTGCTCCCTACCTTTCTCAAACCCGCCACTTGCCTGCACCTACCCACAGCCCAAGTTTTATCAAAGGTTTCACCACTTTGCTCATCCATGGTGATGCTCAGAAGCTGCCCGCAGCCCTCTTGCTCCCCAGCTCTGTGACAGGGGGTGTGTGGTGCCAGCATCACCGCAGAAGGACAAGTGAGTTCAGGGGGTGCTGGGGTTGGGCAAAGGCCTGTGAATCACCAGCAGACTTTCCTTAACAACCTCATTGTGCAGTTCGCCAGACTTATCATTAGCCTTTGAAGTCTGTGAGCTAAAATAGTTTCAGAGGGAATGGTCAATGGAGCCTCTGCTTTTATCTCCTGCTGGTGTTAGGAGCTGCCCTGCACTACCCTCAGGTTCAGGTGGGCTTTCTGCAGGGGTCACCATCTCAGTGCAAACCCAGATACCACAGGCGTAAAGAAAGTTGCTACCTGCTGGTAGGTTATTCTTTCCCACGCAGAAATGAGCAGTGTTTTCTGGAAGCACTTTTACACTGGTGTAACTCTGAAGGAGCAGGAGCCACTGTTTTAGTCATACTGGCAAGTGTGGAGTGCCAGGATGTTTCTGGATGGATTGACCACTGGTGTCTTCTTGCCTTCCACGGCTACGCTGGTTTGAACAGCAGTGGAAAAGCAGCTGCTGGAGTTAGTGTGTACAAAACAGCAGGCAAGGACGCTGGATGGGGCACGGGGTGATCCACCCTGCGTGCTTGGGAGGGCCGGAGGAGGAAAGTCCCAGGTGAACCTCAACCCTTGTGTGGCTGGAGCTGGGGCTGCACGGAGGGGCACGTGCAAAGGGAAACCAAGCCCCCGATGCAGGGGACAGACCTCTGAATGGGCAGGGTGGGAGCACCAGGAGCTGGCTGGCCGCGCAGTGCTGCCTGGTGGCCCGCACCCTGCCAGAGGATGCTTTGGAGTAAAACTGTAGCTTTGGACCTAAACTCTTATTTATTTTCCTTCACAGGTCCTTCTCTTGTCGCTATGACCAGAGGGCCTGGCTTCTTGGGGCAGGTTCCTTGTGCCCCCTTGGTTTCCATTCCAAGCCCAGTGCCAGCTGAGTCCGATGGTCATGGTGAAGGACACCAAGAAAACGTGAGACATGTCAGGTGACCTAATCCAAGTTCATCAGGTCAAAGAGCTGGGGAAAAAAGAGGGGGCCCTAGTGAAACTAGAATATCTGTGTCTGGCTCCAGGCATCCAGTCACTTTTCCACTCCTTGGAGGGAAAGAGCAGTGAGTCCTGGCGTTTCAGTTGCGTTTTGGTTAACATGCCCATCTCACAAATGAGCAGCTACCAATGCATGGAAGCATTTGAAACTAACATGCCTGCAGGCACTGCTAAGTCACTTCTTCCCCATCACACTGCAGGGTGGTTTCAAAGACATTGAGGGGCTCCTGGATTTGATTTGTCCCGATAAAGCTATTTTTCAGGATTTTCATTCTGCATCCATTTTTACTAACGTGTTTTCATTTTTCTTCACTTATTACTCTAAGGTCCATTATGAACTGCAAACTAAAACAATGGAGACCATTATAGTATGTTGGATAGTAGCCACAGCCAAGATGGAAATGTGTATACTGGATACTTCCTACCCCAGAACAGCAGTAATACTATTGCCAGTGCCTTTGCTCTTCAGAGGCTGGTAACGTAATCCTCTCACACAACTTACACGCTCCTCCTCGACCCCTCGTGGGTAATCACGTCACCCAGGAGAGCTGGGCTTTAGGCTCAGCATCTTGCTAGAGGAAGCTCACAGGGGCCAGCTGGCCACCGAGCAGAGAAAGGTGCACAGGGATGGTGAGGATGCTGGAGGCGGGTCTGGTGCCAAGAGGTCTCTCCCACGCTGGGGCAGGCTGGGGACACCTTTGTGCTTTCTTTGTGCCCCTGTCTGTTTTTGACAATATTCCTCTATAGTTTCTCCCCTTGTTCTGTTGTTTTGTTTTGGGTTTTTTTCCCCCATCTGTTGTTGACTGGTTTTTAGCAACTGCAACAGTTTATCCAAGT
>VUYV01000234.1:1290669-1437623 GCA_008711295.1 Anarhynchus alexandrinus | reverse complement strand
TATTAAACTGAAAAAAAAACCCCACCATCTACCTTGAAAGCTTAGATGTTTTAACTGAACGCATAGAATGTGGTCATCTAAAAAAATCCAAATCCATGGAATATTTCTGGCATGTGATAATTACCATACCAGCGTACCAAGAGGATGTAGAATAGCATACAGAAAGATAAACTTTTTAAAACTATACATTCAAAAGACATTTAAAATATAAACTAATTTAAATTGCAGAAAGGCTATTAAAATGGTTAATTTTACATACAGTACTGATATCCTCTGTAGTAAAAACATGGAAATGCACAGTGAATGATATCTCTTGCTACTGGTGCTGTGCAATTTTACCATTACTATAATCTCTATTAATCTACAGCATGTGGCTAAAGCTTTGTCAAGATAAAAATTAGACTTTTTTTTTCTGCTCCTTGCCTAATGTAAGGCAAATTTTAGATTAAAATGAAATGGCAGTATTGAAACCTAAAGTAAAAGTTTCTACTTATAGAGCTGTTTCTTCTTTCTGTGAGCACGTTTTCATCTTTGATATACTGGGAAATAAGTGAACCTCTTTATTAAAAAATCCCAAACCAATATAAAAAATAAAATACCTTCTCCTATCTCTCTTTCTTCCGATATCAGCTCTTCATGGCTCATAGGATACAATGATCTTGTTTGAGATGGATTTTGGAGAACTTAGATATAGCGCTATTCTTGCAATACAGAAAAAGCTGAATTATTTGCCAGAGTGGGTGGAAATCATCAGTTTTAAAAGCTGATCATAGAATTGCACGTGTCCTTGGGGAATATATTGAAGTGTCACATTTTGAATTTTAGAAATAGAATTTTAATACATCAAGTTCCTAATGTACGATCAAGTTTTCTTTTAGTAGGACTTGTTGAAATATCTTTATGTGTCTTCCTATGCCTTCACCACTTACTTTCTCTTGAATCACATTCTTATTGTTGATTTTTTTTTAAGATTTGTTTGGATTTCATGCTAAATGGAATGCTTTTAGAGATAAGTAGTCTAACTTATTCTGTAAAGTGCCAGAAGAGTTTCTTTCAAGAGACTTTCTGCTGCAAATAAAATATTCTCCAGCATGATTTGAAGAGTGACTTAAAAACAGAGGTGGCATTAGATGCTGCAGTCAATCCAAAACTTCCTCACAGGCTTCAGCGATAACCACATGAGTGTATTTGGGAGTAGCATTACAGGAAACTTATGTTCCTCGCAGTTCAAACATTGCTTCGTGTGTAGGATCTGTTACAATGAGCACGTCTTATGTGCTACGAAAGATCCTGAGCAGGACTGAAAGTGATATTTCATATGTTTGATGTTGGCCCTTCCCCCGGATGCAAGTATCACCCTGAAAGAATAGAAATTCAAATCGCAGCTCAAATGTTTAAAACCTGTCACAGCTTGCCTGTAATTATACAGTGTAAATCTTGTTAATACTAGAAATGCACATATTTAAGGTGGGCTTTCAGTTTATGAGTGAGATGTTACTGATATGGGCACTGGAGAAGAATGGAATAATGCCATATATCATTGTCAAGCTTCAAATAGGAAAATAAAGTTGTTCAGACTCTGAAAACCCTAAGTAGTCAGAGTCCTATGACGATTGCAGCAAAAATACTTGGGGAAAAAAACTCAAAGAATACCGTCAAACATAACTGAAGGAGCTACAATAACTTCAGCAACCTGGTTTGACAAATAACTGTGAAGATCTGTGTGAGCTTGTACTTGTCAGTTATTCGGGTCTTCTGCATTTTCGTCTTGTTTGCTAATGATGCAGTGCAGAGTCTAAGAGGCTGCATTTGAAAGACATTTCAGAAATTACTAAGGTGGATGTCTTATGATAGTTTCCACCAAAGCTTGAATAATTTAACTTTTATGCATATGCCAAGCCAGTGCTGTTACTTTTTGTTCTTAATGTGGAAATGAGTCATTTCACTTTGCTTAGGCAGTGTAGAAAGGATGTCTTGAAAATGAGAATGCAGAGACAGCGTCCTCAAATTCTGAAGTATCAAAATAGTATGAACAAAGTTAAATAAAATGACCTAAATTAAATTATTGTTTGGCATTCTGAGTACAAATGTCTTTGCTGGCACTTAGAATTACTTTGTCATGTGTTTCTATTAAGTGGTTCAACAGCAGCCATGAAGAAAGAGCTTCAAAAATATGATGATGGACCCCAAAGTCCTTTTCCAATTATGTCAATAGTCTGATTTTTTTTTAAAAAAACACCTCTTTCTACTAGCACTCTTTCTCTTGCAGCTCCCCAACCATCACGGCCCTGGAAACTTTGCAATTTTTTAAGAGTTTTGTTCCCATAACTTTTTTTTTTGGCATAAAATACTTGGAAAAATGTTTATGGAAGAAATAAAACTTGGCCCAACTTAAATCAGCCTTCTGTAGGTAAGAAACATACATATCATACATATACTAGTTATTGAAGACTCTCTTAGCAGTAGTATCACTACTATTTTAAATATAAATTATGAGAGAATTTCTAACCCCAGAAAAATCAAGAATACTGAAAATTCGTATGTATTTACATGATTCATATATGAATGACATTCGTGTGTATTTACATGTATTTATATGTATGTGAATATGTAATATTTACAAAGAGGGTGCATGTGCTTTCAGTGCTAATCCTGCAAATATTTTATGCACATACTTAAATATGCAGCTAAGCAAATGCTGAGATCATGTATGCATCATTAAGCACATCTAAGGGCCTAACCTTATCAAACAACCTTTTTGGATTAAAATACTTGCCATGAGACAATATGAACATGATGCGATGACAATGACATTGGAAGTTATTTGTGTTTACGTAAGTATTTATGGCATAGCTCAAGGACCCTGTAAAGGGAACTCCATAAATCGGATGCTGCCCATGTCATCCTTGTAACCTTGACCATAATTTGCTTCTAGCGAGAAAAACATGAGGGTCCTAATCGTGTCCATTACCAAAGACAGGTGAAAGTGTCAAAGTGACTTTAATACAAATGAGAACTAGATCTTTGAAGTATCACCTGTGACGCTCTCTGAAAGGGGGAAAACAGAAATTGGTGGGAGGGCACACTAATAAAATACCAAATATAAGCGAAAAAAGAAAAACTCTAGTCCAGAGGTAGGACTAGAGTTGTATCCTTGGGTTGTACAAATTACTCTTTGGGGGGGGGGTGTCCCAAGCAAAATACAATAATTACAGGAAAATAGTAATGCTTAGTCCACCTAGCAGTGCCAGAACTAATTCCCTATTCATTTCCCCTGATAAAAAGAAAAAAAATCCCAAAGAGCTAAAAATAACTCTTTGACACTCTATTTTCAGTGCTTCAGCTACTGATGCCTATGTCCTCCAATATCTCCCTTTTGCTCTTGTGGATCCTATACTTATTATGTGCGAGTCTACTAAAAATTAGTGAAGCAGAGAAAGTCTTCTTGTTCTTCTGCTATGAGAAGCCCTTGCACACTGTCCCAAGACCTCCATATACCTTTTGTGTTGTCCTTTACATATGGCCCACAAGGAAAATGAAAGCCCATTCTGTGGTTTCATCTTGAATAACCAATACAAAGTAAAGAGGAATAGAACAGCCGACTGCGCTCCGAGCTGGCAAGAAACCTCTGTTCACAGTGGTCCAAATTGTCAGCTGTCTGAAATATTTTAATATCAATCAGGCAATCTCTTTGTAGGGAAGCTTTGAAAAGAAAGAAAGTGAAAGATTCCAAAAGGCAGCAGGAGGAAGGCAGGAAAAAATGCCTATGGCACAAGTCACAAAACAAAAATTGGCATATTCACGGTGTGTAGCGCAATGGAAAATAAGACTCAGTAGCATCTCCAGCTCTGCTTTTGTATTATATGGGAGAGAATTATGAAGCATTTTTTTATCTAGGTTTATAGAGGGGAAATGTTTTACAAACGTGAAACCCAAGGGAGTTTACTAATTAAGAATGAAAAACATGGCCGGTGAAATGCGCATCAGCCCATGCTGGCAGCAGTACCACACAGCAGTACCACACAGCAGTGATGCAGGCCAGAATTTTTTAAAGCATTCCTAGCGAGCTCCAGGAGCAGTGACATTTCATACACATCTTCTTGAAGATGATGCAGCTCTTGGTCTAAGAGGGTGTCACGGCTTTGCTCGGTCTCAAAAACACCCTGTAGCCCAAATCCCCACCCAGCATAGCTCCATCCAGCTATGTCCAAGTCATAATTTTACCCTGTTCTCCTTTCACCCAGTCTTTGGGTTGGTTTTGTTTTTTGGTTGGTTTTTTTTGTTTGTTTGGTTGTTTGTTTTTTTTTAATTTATGACTGTATGCTTTTATTTGGCTGGTTTTCCCCCAGTTTGGAGTCTCTACTACTATGTGATCTGGCTGCTACAAACCTGGAGTGCAGATAGGAGTAGGACTGGGCATGTAATTCCCTGGTCTTTTACTTTTTCCCATGGCAGAACATCTCAGATGAAACAGGAAAGAAACTGGAAACCTCAAATGCCATGGTGTGGTTCAGATTATGTTCTCTAGTCCGCGTGAAAATCCCACTTCTGCATGGGGTCATAATCAGAAAGGAGCTAATGATCGCACATGTATTATTAATATGACCATGGCTTTAAGTACTATTTTCAGTGTGAGAGGCCATAGTAATAGGGGTGACTTTCACGTGTGCAGTGTGAAAAGCACAGCTTCTTAGACAGATAAACGAATCAGAAACTACCACTGTACATCTTTCATAATTAAAAACATTATTATTAGTCTCTGTCATTATGCAACAGACTTTTAGTAGTAGACTCAATAGCTTAAATAAGGTGAAACTAAAGCCTGTTGTATACAAAATGCAGCTGTGAGTGCAGCTAGCCTAGGCTAGACTACTACTCACATTGCTTTGAAAGTAACAGTCTGGAATGAAAGCTCTTGAAAAAAAACCCTGAAATCAATGCTTTTCAACTCACTGGGAGATGCTTTAAATGCCTGTTTTAGTTCTGGTCTAAAAGATTTAGGGAGTTGCTTCTGATGGGGAAAAATAGCCTCCAGAGAGAATGAAATGCCTTAATTCTTCAATTTAGACAATTGCCAAGGTTCAGGCATGAGAGTAAGTTTTATTATTTTGATCTTCACTTCAATTAGGACAGAAATGCCATTCAGCTTGCATCTGAATTGCTAAATTTTGGGTTAATTTCCAAGTCATCCCTAAATCCAGTCCAAATTACCCTCTGGGTTTTATAACTCTCACTGGACAAATAATTTAGAAGACTACTATTGATGGGCTTCCAGCACTCTCGTAATCAAGGCATCTGACTTGAACGTGTCCCAGGACAGGAATCGCAAAGGACCTGACCTTGAGAGGTTTCAAAGGCGTGCATTTCTTTTTTGTGAATGAGAGATTATTGTGGCCAGCATTTCTGAGGTTGCATTCAGAAGCAATCTATGTTTATAGCCCAGATATGAAACCAAAATACTTAGTTCCACTGTTTTCAAAACAGTCACTGTTGCCCTATAAACTCATTAGCTGTACCACATATTTTAGACATAACAGGTAGCGCATTTTCTATTATGTCACCAACTTCTCCCTTCTGTAAGGAAAAAGCTTTTGTGCATTCAAAGATTCTGTTTTCAAAAGGGTCAGTAGTCTTGCTGATGTTTTAAGTTTCAGTAAATGAGACATTTAATAAAGTAAGATTTCTGTGCTTTGTTTCTGCATTTGTTGGTAGACTCATATCACAAGTTTTGAAAAAGATGTGCCCTCACCATCAGATGATAAACCGATTTCTCAAGGATTTAGTATTTTGTTAGGGAATGCTTGGAACTAGCCTTCTGTTCCTTTTAGAATTTTTATCAAATGAGCTTTTCTTGTTCTCTGTTCAGTTTATAATTTCTGACTGCTTTTATTTGTGATACATATCAACAAACATAGTAGGAATATTATTTTTAGCCAACAAATTGTCTTCAATTTTATGATTCTAGTTGTAAAAAGTGTATAATTTCATGTGCAGAATTGTATCTGTACTCTGACTTGCATGTTTGAGAACTTTCTAATTCTATGTAAAATACTTCTGAAGACCACAGCAGTCCCGTATTTTTGTGCTATAGCATGTTCGAGAATGAGGGTGAACAAGTGAATTCTATAATTACCTGAAAAAAAAAAACCAAACCCAACACATTCCCACAAGACTGCCAAGAGCTGAAATGAAGAGGGATGTATTAAAAAAACATTGTACAAAACTATTTGTATGTGTGGGAGTGTATTTGCCTGTGTGTGTATGTCTGGATAAATCCCTATGTTTTTGCTCATACCATTTTTTGCCCTATTGATAATTTTCATTCTGAAATACTATTGCAGTAGTGTCTCAGCATTAATGAATGCTGTCAAACGTCCCCTTCTAGGTGCAAGAAGGTGTTACTCTCCTGGTTCCTTATAACATCCATTATTAGTGTCTCTGCAGTAATATCTTATTAGGTGGCAATATTGCCTACCCTTGGCAATACTAAGAACTCTGCATCCTTTATTCCACCTTAACTCCTAATTATATTCTGCTTGCCAAACAAGTTCACATAGTGTTCTCATCCCCATTATTTGTCTTTTTACCCACTGTTGAGTCCTTTGCTGTTTTGAAGACTGTTGTCTCTCTCCTTTCTCAAATGATGGCTGCAGCAGTGATTCATGAAGTGCTGTGCACGTGGCTTGCTGATCCGACTGCAGGGTTTGGTTAGCTGGTACATGTAACCCAGCCAGCCCTAGGACTGAGTATATCTGAAGGACAGATTTCATTATACATTCCTTTCCTTCCATCCCATCAGCTTATCACTTTATCTGGTTTTTGAAGAACGTAGCAATTTTTAGAAAGAATTTAATGATAGGACGAACTATGTCAGACAGATGGCTTCAAATTACAGTTATTAGAAATCCAGCCTAACAATCTGCACTTTAATAATTAATCATTGAAGAGCCCTTATTTTAAGCTTCTCTTAGAAAAGCCATTTCTCTGATGTGCATGTAACTTGGGAGACGACTGACAAATTTAGTAATTTTTAGCCAATGCTTTCCCCTCTTACCAAGGCACAGGGTTATCTGTCTATCCAATGTCTTGCAGCTGCAGAAATCTTTATGCAGCACTATCAAGATGCCTGAAATAGCTGAATTAGAGTAATTCAGACAGTTCCTTAAGAACTGCAGGTATTACCCACAATATGCACTCTCGTGGACACACACATCTCTTTTCTATGAGGCATTTCATAAAACTTTTAGTTTAATTTGTATGGAAGAGAAGCAGAAGTTTTACCTTCAGACGGTGTAAAATTCACTGGGAACAGTGTAAAGTCAATAGATATAATTTACAACTGCCAAGACCTGACTTCATCTCGCATATTTTCCTGACTGAGTTTGAAAACTGCATCTTTTCTGGAAGTACTAAGGCCAATGGAAAGGCTTCAGCAGTGGGAAGCTACCGGAGACGACGGACACCTAGATGGTCTCTCTGCTTCCACACAGCGGTGTCACACGGGTGGCAGAGCCCGGTCTTTGGTTGCACCCTGTGAATGCTGCTGTGGGATCACTGTGATGGCATCACTGCGATGGCCGTTGCTGCTCTCCTGCAGCTTCAGTGTCACACGCTTGTTCCACTGGCTGCTGATGGTCCTCCATTTGTCTATGTGTATGTATACCCACACTAATATGTAATGAGTATGTACATACATATATACACACGCCAGTAGTTCAGACCTAACTGTAGGGTTTCAGGTTTTTTGAGATGTTAAAACTTCATGGTAAATAGGCATTTATTTGAAATCTGATAGTGTTTTAAATCCTTCTGTATCCACTCTAACTTTGAAATGTGACCTGAAAAAACCCACGCTGTTTCAGCAGCTACGATAACTCCTTCGTGTGAAAACTGTACACTTCTCCTTTGGCCCCCCACTTTGGACATGTACTTTCCATGGGCACTCTCCTGTGGGAGCATTTAGATACCTGTCTTCCAGCTTGGCCTTAGTGCGCAGAAGCAGTGGAAATGCATGGAGTTCAGGTTAATTAACACTAAGTCACTAGTGATCGCATGGATGTTAAAGAGTGCTTGAAGATGAACTGGTTCATGAGTACCACATATTTAATTCTTTTTAGCCATTTGTCTTTCTCTTTCTTACTGAATCTATGCTCTTCCTCTGTTGCTTTTTTTTTCCCCAAAAAAGATTCTCACAAAGTCCTTCTGTTTTTGAAAATACAGATTCAATCCATCTTGGGGAAATGATTAAGATACCAAGAAAGCGGAGAATTACCGGGGGTGCCTGGGAGTGTGTGCTTGGCTGTGGCTCCTCTGCAGTTCTCCATACCTGCACAGTGAATGAATAGCACAGGAACTCTCCTCTGACTACAGGAAATTGAAAGGAGTCTTGTCCTGTGCTTTGAAGGTCAGGAACCCCAAAGAGGGGCCTGCAACCCAGAATCCAACGCAGGGGAAGGCAGAAATGCAAGATGGCTTGGTCAGCCTTTATTTGTCATAGCTTTTACAAATCAGCAAAACAAACATTAGTGCGCTTAGGTACACACTTTCCATGGAGCTCTCTTTGCTCTTTTATGCATGTTTACTTTTAAGATGCATTTTCCTAGTTTTCCAAAATTAGTTTCTAAAAAAGGAAACAGAACCCCATTTGTTTATTGAAGGGGCTAGAACGAGCTCCCAGAGTCATTCTTGAATAAATAAATACAAAAGCTAAGTGCAATTAGGAAGGGAAAATGACTGAATATTTATTGTCTTACCTGAGAGACTGATGATTGTCAAACCTTTTATGCTTTCTTGCACAGCTCTGCAGCCATACGTTTGTACAGAAAAACAATAGTATAGCACCCTTACAGCTACTTTATTCTGTAATACCAATAATATATGTCATGATGTTTCCATGCCTTGGAAAGCCTGCAAGCAGGGTAAATTTAACTGTAAGACTCCACTATTTTTATTTTCTTGAATTAGAAAAATGTGTTCACATCAGATGAATGAGGTTAATGACACAGAAAAGGAAAGTGCGCTGGAGATCTCAAGGAGTCAGTTAGATGAGTGTTCCCAGCACCCCTAATGTTTACATGCTGAAGTCCTCTAGAGTGACCTATGGTGTCTCCCCTTTCTCCTTAGGATGCTTTACATACTAGATAAATAGTTGCTTATACATTCAATGCTATTTACACTCTCTTTTTTCACTGGAATTCACCTGACCAAATGTGGCAGGACACCTATCCATAGAGCAGTCCACTTGTGAACTCTTTATGCTAGTCTCCATTTGCAAAGAAATAGTCAGTGGTAGGGACGTGATAGTCAACTGATCTGTCTAAGACATCTACCTCAAGATCAGATGAATCGTACTCCACAAATACCTATTTCTTTCCACTGACTTTCACTGACTTTAAAAATCGAGAAAACTATCTCAAATTAAGGTATTTGAACAGCAGGCATTTTTACATGTCTACAGCTACAATTGAGAGACATCAAAGTAAACATGTTTGCATCTGTTCAGATGAATTTGACCTTTCCAGCCTACTGGTGATCTGTGGAATGGGAATGCAGGAACAATGAGTAGCAGATGGTGGCAAGCAGAGGATCTCATGTTTCTCAGACCTTCTTTGTCTGCACCTTACCTCTTCATCAGTTTAGTGACAATCTGAATAAGAGAAAGACATGCATGACCATGGGTTAAGGTCTAAGATGCTTTGTACTGAACCAGGTCACAGAAACTTTTGGCTAATCCAGTCCATATTGTGTTCATATGATGGAGCGCCCAAGAAATTCCCAGATGGGTACTGATAACATCATGGGAGAAACCTATAGTTTTTGTCACATGGCAAACATACTTCTGGCCCTGTGGTTAGGGAATGTCTACATCACTGTGTCAAAGAACAAATAATCCAGGACAGTCTGTTTCTTGCTGATCACTAAGGGGCCTACAGGCCACGTAACAAGTCGCAGGCCAGATTTATTTAGTGAGTTTAACTTAGTCTGTGGGCCATGGGTTTTCCATCCCTTTGACAGAAATCACGTTTGGGGAACTGGCTGCAAAAATCAATCCTAGAATGGAGCTTTTTCTTTTACTTCCAATTTACAAAAAAAAAAAAAAAAAAAAAAAAAAAAAGAAAAGAAGCAATTGCTAATTGTTACATTTCAGTTTAAAAAAATCCTGTAATAAGAAAAAAGTATGCCAAAAAGATTGGGAACTCTTAGAATCATAGAATCATAGACTATCTCAGGCTGGAAGGGATCCATAAGGATCATCAAGTCCAAATCCCTAGTCCTCGCAGGACTACCTAAAACTAAACCATATGACTAAGAGTGTTGTCTAGATGCTCCTTGAATTCTGACAGGTTTGGTGCCATGACCACTTCCCTGAGGAGCCTGTTACAGTGACCGACCACCCTCTCACTGAAGAACCTTTTCCTAATGTCCAATCTGAAATTCCCCAGATGCAGCTTCATTCCATTTCCTCGTGTCCTATTGCAGGTCACCAGAGAGAGATCAGCATTTCCCCCTCCGCTGCTCCCCTTGAGGACTGTGATAAGATCACTCCTCAGCCTCCTCCAAGCTGAACAAACCAGGTGACTTCAGCTGCTCCTTGTAAGTCTTGCCTTCGAGACCTTTCACCATCTTGCTTGCCCTCATCTGGGCATACTCTAATAGTCCGATTTCCTTCTTATATTGAGGCAACCAAAACTGCACACAGTACTCGAAGGTGGAGTCGCACAAATGCAGTGTAGAGTGGGACAATCACCTCCCTCGAGCAGCTGGCTATGCTGTGCTTGATGGACCCCAGGACACAGTTGGCCCTTTGGGAAGTCAAACTTTTGATGCTTCCTTTTTGTTGCTTTTATATTTTGTCCTTTTTGGTGATAAAAGGTAGGCAGAAAAGAGGAGACAAAAAATAAAACTTTTGAGCTATTCTTAAAAAGATTACCTGCTGCTATTCTTTTTTAAGGCTTCTAAATTACCATTTGCTTTTTTTTTGCAGTTTATTTCACTGTATCACAAAATCACAGAAGAGCTGAGGTAGGAAGGGACCACTGAAGATTTTCTAGTCCAACCTTCCTGCTCAAGCAGGGTCACCTAGTGTAGGTTGCCCAGGACCATATTTAGTCAGATTTTGATATACAAGGACGGAAATTCTGCAAACTCTCTGGACAACCTGTTCTGCTGTTTGATCACCCTCACTGTAAAAAAAAATAAAATTGTCTTATTTAAAATGAAATTTCTTATATTTCAGTGTGTACCCATTGTCTGTTCACTGCATACCACTGAATAGGTATAAGACGACCCTGGCTTCATCTTCTTTACTGGCCTCATTAAGCACAGATAAGATCCCCCTGAGCCTTCTCTTCTCCAGGCTGGACAGTCCCAAGTCTCAGCCTCTCCTGGTATGATGGATGCTCTAGTCCCTTGATTGTGGCCCACCTTCTGCTGGGAGGTAAAGGACGAGCTTTGGCCATCAGTGGCTGTCCCCATGCACCTGAAATATAAATTCTTGTCAGAGCTGGAAGGTGGTGCCAGACAGCTTTGTATGTGTCAGCACCCCTTTGGAGTCAACTAGGGAACAACCAAAGCCATAATGGCTGATTTTAGTGTTGTTCAAGTACTAGCTGATTTCAGAAAGGTTACTTGCATAATAACACCTTTAAATAAATGCTGCCACTTTAGTCACTTTTCTTTGTCTCAGAAGCTGCTGTGAAGCTGAAAGCGGGGCAAATACTCCTCCATTATATGCTACTTCTCCTCCTTGATTGGAAGCTCTAAGGCACCATGATAAAAAATAACCTTTTTTCCTCACGAACTAGAGCTAGACTCTGCGCTGGCTCACAGTAGTCTCTCTCAGAGCAGGAGATAAAAGAAGCTGAGCAAGAGTTCAGCATTGTGGTTCCTTTCTTTAATACAGTCCCAAGCTTCCCTATAAATTAGTGTCATAAGGTGACTGAGCTTCTGCCCCACACCAGGATATCTCCGTAGGGTTGATGTCAGAGCGAAGCCTGTGATATGGGTTAGAACAGTGAGGAAAGAAAACATGATCAAGTCACTGCATTGGCTAGACCCTAGCTAAAGAGCCGGGGCCACAATCTTACTAGCCCACAAAGCTGAGGCTGTGTGTAGGCTGGCAGGATTTTGGGGCCAGCTCTCGTGATCTTGTTGCACACACAAAGCTATCAAGACTGAAGCAGAACTCTGTTCTCTGTCAGTTTAGGAAAGACTTCCTATTTTCAGTTGCACAGATTACAGTTAATGAGGTACTGTGGTGAAAATATCGTAGCTGACAATAATAGTAATTATTGCAGACCAAGTGCTTTTTCCTAAACTAGTTGTGTTAAACTCAAGGGGTAGCGAGTGTTTGCAATATCAAGCATGTAATTTGCTGACAAAGAGCAATGCAGTGGTTTCTAGTGGCTTTCCTTTCCTTGGTTTTCCTTTCCCCTGAATTCCAGCCCATAGTCCCCCAAAAGCTTAACTTGAAATAATTTCTAATCCTGCATTGATTTATTCAAGGAATTGGTTGTGTGGTCAATCAAGTAACCCTGAAATGATTAATTAGAATGTGTTTAGTTCATTGATTTGTTATTATATGATATGCCAGCTTCTGAAGCTAATGAAGGAAACTGACCCAGTAATTCTTTTTGTCAGAAAAAAAAGGTGTGGAAAGGAGACTTTGGCTTCAAATAGGTTTCTTTCTATTCAAGCTGTGCAGAAAAAGTCCACATTTTTTGCAGTACTGCCAAACCTAAGCAGTTACACATCAAGTTCTTAATCTTAAAACTTCTTGACATTTTAAAATAGTAATTATATTGGGGTGGGGTGTTTTTAATATCTAAGCCTTTAGGATACCCTTGGGTTTAGATTTGGATTTTGACAATGAAGATTAAAAGAAAAGTCAATTTTCAAATAAAAGCTGAGATCGTCATATTAGCATGTCATTCTAGGTATTAGGAAGATTCCTATATCATTGAGGAGGATGTCTTCCCCTGGGGAGAGGACTTTGGTTTCTGGGGAGCCTACGTCTGTTTTATATTATGGTTTGACAAGAAGGCTCAGGCATGTAATTCAGCTAGTATGGAATGACACTGAGACAAAAATAACTGAACACTGAGACAAGGTCAGCCGGTGGTAAAAGTCAGGTCTCAGCCCAGAGAGAAGAGAGAAGCCGGAGACGTAACACAAAGCTGTAGAACTGTAAGGAAAGGAAAGATGCTGAAAGAAAGCCTGGTGAATCCTGAAGAGACAATAATGGCTCTATCCTGCGTCACACCCGACTTGCCATTGGCACAGGATTCTGCCTGAGAGAAAAAAGAACATTTTGCTTCTGGGCTTCAGACTCTAAGTCCAATAAAAGCACTTTCAGAGTAGAACACATATTATTCCACAGCAACATAATCAGACAAATAGCCGTACAACACTGCTGCTGAACCGCTATTCTGCGGTATACTGGAATAGAAACGGGCAAAAAGATTCATGGCTGATGGTACACACAGATCTGAATGGAAGAAACCACCCAGATGGAAATGCAGCTCCCATGGCGGAGGCTGGCATCCTGTCAATCTACTGCAGGTATGCTTGGTCAGTCGTAACGTGAGAGTGAAATAGAGTTCACAGGATTTAGTCAGCAGTATCGGACGTGCCAGAGGAAGGCACAAAGACTTTGGCTATAAGCAATTTAAGGAATAGCATCAACAGGAAGTCTACCCTTAATAGGGGTAGGAATGGGCCCACATGCTAAACATTTTCCTTGATGTATTCATTTCTTTTCACCGTACCAATGTAAACATGGGTGCCTTTTAGCTGTATAAACACCTATTTCATTTGTAATTTCAGTTGTCTGCAGCCTTGGTGGTAACTAAACTGGGGAATGCATTGCAGCGTTAACTTTTAAAACCCTTTTGTCAGTTGTAATGATACTTTTTAAATAAGGCTGATTGTTTTTCTGTCTTTTGGAATGCACCTGGGCTCTCCTACTCTGAAAATGATTTGCAACAAAATAAAGGAAGTTGTCTAAAATATACTGACTAATTCTTATATTCTGTTCTTTAAGTGCAAATATTAAATCTTTGTACAATTGCTTTGTACAAGTCATATTCCTATAACATTTTTTACCCTACCACCGCAGTAGACTTGTGTGCCCACAAACTTGTTCACTGTCCTAATTCTATTGGTGGTTTTAAGTGGAGTTATTACTACTCCCCCCAAACTGCAAATTTTAGATGCAAATGGATAGGTAAAGTCAGGCCACATCCTGAGGTATGTGACATCTCTCCAACAAAAAATGCTCAATGTGATGGCTGTATATTGACATAGAGAGTTAAAGACAGTTTTGACAATACATCACTGAAGTGATTAGTGATCCTTGAATATTTTCAGCAATCTTTTCTGGATTTACTGGGACTAATATTTTGCTTGCTTTTCTCATCACTGTTCATGTCAAAAAATGTTTTCGTTGTGCTGTCCACAGTGACCCAGAGTTCTTTTTCCAGAGTGGCAGCAGCTACAATACTGAAGCATAGGGAAAAAGACAGTATAAACTGCTATTGTAAGCTGATAACATCAATAGAAAGGAATGAGTGGTTTGAGTTTTATTCCACAACGAATCTGTTTCCATGTAAAGAACACAATAAATTTATACAACATCTCAAAGTATGCAATATAGCATGGGTAGGTTTAATTTGTAGATACTGTTAATTATTTCTATTCCATAACAAACAATGGGAACTTTTTTTTTGAGGAAATTAGAAATCAATTTGAAAAGTAATTACTTCATTAAATTTAGTAATTGTGTGCTATAGCCATCTCAATCTTCTTTAAAATGAATGACAAGACACTTTTCTCATTCATTGTTCTATGTGAATTTAAGAAGTGTGACTCCCCTATTTAATCTTAAAGCAAGCAGGAAGATCTATGGTAGACATTCCTGAGCCAAAGGAGTAAAGGATTTTGGAAGTTGGAGAGGTATGTCAGTACTGTAGCCACAGAAACCAGGACTTAGCTACATAATTGCCGACTTCAATGAAACATGGGCAGAAGATCCTTTACCTTAAGGATATCCTCCAGGTAAGAAGGCATGGCTCCTTCCTAGGGCTTCCACTTCCCACCTGTACACATGAGAAAAGATAAAGGGATAATTCCTTGCAGATATTCTTCTGCTTTGAATTTTGAGGAGGCAAAAGTTTTTAAATTCAGTGTCTGACTTGTTAATGTGATTTGCAAAGATAGAACTTTTAGGACAAAAGAACAGGAAAATGGCAAGGAAAGAACCAACGTCTGCTGAAATCCATTGCAAAACTTTAGCCAACTTTTGTTTGTGCAAATACAAGTGTGTTTGCAGATAATTGCACATTCATTTTTCAATGCAGCTTTTAATAGGATTTAGATGTGCAGTCCCACATGATACGTCAGACTTCTTAAGTGTCTTCTTGTGTGATCTTCATAACCAATTTGCAATGGTTGTGTGACAAAAAATACATCTGCCATCAGATAACATGACTGGGAGGCTTCAGCTGAGAAGGCTTGGAGGGACTTGTTTGAGCATGATAACTTTTCTGTCACCTGTGGTCCCACACGTCAGGCAAGGCCAGCTGAAGCACTGCAGGTCAGGCCAACTCCTGTAGCATCAGAAGAAATTTCTGAGCTGTTGTTGTCTGTGTTGCTGTAGTGATGGACAGGCATCACAGGTCCAAAGAGGCCATGAGAATGGGAGGGAATTCTGGGTCCTGTGCAGAAGGAAAAGGATCAGGGAAAGGTGTGAGAGATTGTATGTCATTTTTTAGGAATGGAGGTGATATGAGAAGGCAGATTCCACATCACTTCTTGGAGTGGTAGAAGACTCCCAGGATGGGGGTCTGAAAAGGCAGCAGTGTCAGGCTCAAGGAGAGATGCTCTAACAGCACTTTCCTTAGTCTGTACAAAACCCGAACAATTATACACTCAGAATGCTGGACTGAAAACATGCTTTAAAAAATACGCAGTTGTTTTCACAAAATAAGGTTAGCTAAAGGCCTCACTAAATGTCTCCCTTTCAGTTAACCAGCCACAGTCCTCCCACATTCCCTCATTCAGTTCAGATTGCTTCTGGCTGTTTTCACTCTGGCTCGCATGTTAGCAGCAAGGAGTCAAACAGGCTTATTTGCATATTTTTTCCTCCTTTTTCATTCTGCATTTCTGTGGGCTCTTAATGTATGCTGACTGACTTTTTTCCCCACACTTTCTCTTGTCTGTCTTACACCTTGAGTGATGAAAGGGTGAGAGATAAAGGAAAGTTGTCAGAACATCAGTAAATTGGGATCTGTAATAGTGAGGTGGTTAAATATTCAACACAAGCAGTTGCTGCAGCACCTGAAAAGCCTGAGAAACAGCAGCAAAAGTCAGCTGTTTCATCATTCCTTGAGTTTGCTATCAGAAGTGTGCAAAATGTCAAAACCCTCTGATTTAGTTAGAGAGCAGGGTAACTCTAGTCACCTGTTAGCACATGGAGCCATATGTCCTTCTGCTTCCCTGGCATGGTATAGCCTTGACTGGGCTCTCACCAGAGTCCTGAGCACATTTTCTGTTTGTTTTTGCGCACCAGACTTTTCCCTGTTGCTGCAGCAGAAGGAAACAAAGACCTGTCTCAACAACATGGAGAGAGGACAGGGTGAGAAACAGGCCTTGGCGAGGGAAGTGAACAGGGTGAGGATGGGCACACTTAGCTACACCCCACCATCCGCCAGCAGATACTGAACCGAGCAGAGATTTGGCACAGTTGAGCTCTTCACCTCCAACAGCAGAGAGGAGCCCTGGGGAAGACTGATCCTCCGGGGCTGCTTCCTATTGCTGCACTCTCTTGACAGAGCCATGGTCAAGTCTTCATCTTTCTTGCAGCAAGGTACACCCATGTTTCTCCGTGCATCCACCAAGAATATAAAATACCATCTCTTTAACAATTTTTCATACACTTGAAGAGCATTAATGTCTATTTTCTCCTATTTCCCTTTCCTTAGCCTTTTTTCCTTTAATCTGTATTTAGCCTTCATTTAGCCTTTCTGTGTAGTTCTTGGTTTTCAAGCCTTTAATCTTTCTCCTCTGTAGACTCTCCCCAATCAGTCCACACCTTTCTTGAAGTGTAATGTCAAAAAACTGGATGCAGTCTTCCGCTTGGTATCTTGCTAGTGCACAGCAGAGGAGTTATTTTGCATGTCTTATTTAGATTCCAACCAAGTATCACTGGCTGAAATAATTTCATCTAACTTTACGCCGTAGCTGTCTACACCTGACCTGAGTGTCCTTAAATTCCTTTAAAGTGCATGTCCTCATTTTAGGGTGTGACTCATCTAAATATTTTACCCATATCCTTTAGGTGAGTTGAACTGGACCTCAGAAGTGCCTGTTTGTATTGGTTCATCATAAAGAGATCATAGGCTTATCAAGCTAAAATGTGTAGTCACTCACCTACAGTGTGCATGACTGCTTTTGGCCAGATAAATACCATCCTTCTTCTACCAGCTATTTTGTACTTCTGGATGCTGGAGAACATAGGATTGGAAACAATTACTTGGATCATTGAGTCCTGTCCCCTGCAGTCATGGACAACCAGGCTACATATATCTAATTCAGAAGCAACTTCACACACTGCGGTACGCTGCAAGTCACAGAACACTTCCAAATACTCATTCAATGTGCAGTAAAAGACCAAAGTCTCAACTGCCATGTGCCTCAGGAAAAGAGGAAGGATGATGCTCCCTGTGTTCCTGGGAGAGCACACTAATGAAACTACCCTGAATGTCCCTAAGCAGCAGCCCAGGCCACGCACTACACAGGAGGGTCAATGTTTGCTACCAAATTAACAAGGACTTGAAATTCCCCGCCAACCTCTAATTTGGTAGTTGTTTTAATCTTGTATGCATAAACATGGCACAAATACGTCAGGGTAAGGTAATTCCTGCACCCTGAGACTACAGTGTATGTCAGTGGGTTAAAAAAATCCTTCCTGGCCTGTTACTGCATTTGTCTCCTGAAAGCCTGCACCACACACACGCGCACACTCGTAGCAAGTACAGCCCTACTGTGTGGTTGTACTTCTTGTTAACTTCTGTCGTAATAAAAAAGAAATGAGCATAAGGTCTGAAAACTGCAGATTATTTGGAGTGACTCAGTCAATAAGGAGGTTCAGTCCTGTGTTTATTCAGATACAGACACAGGTCTCAATTTTCTGGGCATTTTAAAGAGAGCAGTATACTTTTTTGCAGTAAAAGAAATAAATACTTTTTTGCCTGCAATGAATTGCAGGTTAATACTAAATACAAAATGCTAACAGAGAAGAAATGTATTAGCATTTTTGGAAGAAAATATGACATTTTATATACCCTTAAGGAAAAATATTTTTTGCTCCCTGGAGCTACCCTGACCAATTTAATTTCCCACGTCAGTACATATCATGAAGTCAAACCTTCTCACTGTCTTTCAACCTACACATAACAGAGTATCAGATTTGTTTTTCTTCTTGTATGTGTTTTCAGCATTTTGCTTGCTTTAGACCTTCTTTTTAACGGATATTCACATAGTTGCAATTACTGGTCTCATTTAATTTGGTTTCTGCATTTCATCAAAACAGAACCATGCACCCAGTCCTGCAGTGGCAGGAGAAGATGAAAACCAAAGTGGTAGTGGCTATACAAAAGTGGTGAAGAGGTGCAACATATAGGTAAATCAGCAACTATAGGAAAATTTGAATGGATTCCCATTCTTTAGGACCCTAGAGCCAACAAATCCCTATAGCGGGTAAAGCTTCAGGTTGAGTTAAAAATTTAAAATTCCAAACCATCACTAATCCAATGATAGCAAAGCTATGCTGCTTGCAGCCAAAGAGGGAACCAAACTTAGAGGTGTGAAAACCAAACACTGACTGCAGAAACATGTCTTTCCCACCTCTAAGATAAAATCAGACCAGTTAATTTAGGATGACAGGTCCCAAGGCTTGAAACTTTGTGCATGTCACCCATAGGAATGAAGAAAAACTCTGCTGAACCTGCAAAGTTTTGGCTTTATACACCCGGGGTTGTCAGAATGCCTGGCCCGAGCCTGCCTCAACACTGTTTCTAAACCAGTATGGAGTGTGGTTTTCATCCACATTCATGAATTCACAGACATTATCTCTCCTTCCTGTAACACATCTGTAATTGTGATGGCCAAAAAATATAAATTTACATCAGATTTACCTGATCGTTCTGTTGAGCATAATTATTAGAAATTGTAAACTGGCCAAAAAATTGTCTGTCAGAAATGCTGAATGGATCATCATCATCAAGCATTTCTCAAATTGATACACAATTGAAGTTAATTTCATACTGTTGCCACAATGAATACCTGAGGAAAGCTGGAAATTATGTGCTTGGACTCCTTATATAATGTGCCAGGCTTTCAACCTAATTTGGCCCAAGCACATTTTTCACTAACACTAACATGTTTGCTCTTTTGAAGAGAAAAATTGGCTTGGCTTTCCATACTAACACGTTCTTTTATTCCTAAGCCATGCCTTGTTAAATAATTTCTGTCATTACAAGGCATTAAAATCTCCATTCTAGAAAATACATAGGAGACATTTAAAACAATGACATGTTTCCACTTCAAATATAGAAAGAAAAGCAGAAAATAACCCTGCATATGCTGGTAGGGGAGAGCATCAGAGCAAAAAAAAAAAAATCTTTGAGAGATGAGGCATATGAAACTGGCTAGCTGCCCAGCTTCCTGATGTTCTTTGTTAGGTTCTTGCTGAGACTTACTTGAATTTCAAATTGTTTTCTAAGCTGGTGAATAGCAGGTGCTTGCTAACCAGCTCATAATGAGTATGGAGGTCCAACTCCGTGGAGTCATCTCTCCCTGCTTTTGGCTGTCTTTTGTACTTGTGGAGACAAAGCAGCGGACCTGGAAATTGAAAATTTTAATTGAAAGCACACATACACAAGGCAATTTTGTAGCCCTTTGAACACAGAGGGGTATAAAAGAAAGCAGGATGTTATTAATTTTGTATGCTGTGGGACATATTGTGATATATTTTGGGATATGTATATTGGAACTGAAACCAGACTAGGTGTACAAAATGTTAAAAATCAAACCTTCCTCACTATTTTTACTTACCTATGCAGGTTCTTGTTACATGCACTTCATTAGCACAGGAAATGGGAATGCTAAAGGCAGAAAGCGGGGAGACCACACTCCAGACTCTTTCTTCTGTCCTACCTCTTTCTATGGTTTAATCATAGGACATCATAAGAAATTAAAGGGTCTTCACTAAATGATCCTTTTTTTCTTGCCCTTCCCAAACCATATCTTAGATACATGGTTTTACCGTGTGTGTAAAGACACTGTGAAATTATGTCTTTGTACTTGAGACTCTGAAAGGTGAGCAACACATAAAATATGCAGTCTGCTGCAAAATCACCACGTACTTCCCAAAAGTGAGAACATTAACAATGCAACAAAGTCAATTGACACCAAGTACTGTTGCTGGTGGAGAGGGAGAAAAGTCCAATATAGCCCAAAGGCTATGCTTAAGCTGTAAAACCTGCGAGCGTTCTCAGCTCCAGAGCTGAAATCAGTGTCCTGACTGTAGAAGACCTGCCTCTCCTCCTCCACCAACGTTTCCATGGGAAGGAAATCCAGCACATATTCTGGAAGCAACCCACTGCTGAGTGGGTCCCCCATCTGGGACATCAGAGGACCACCTGATCGGTTTAGCAGAGCCACGATTGTCTTATCCATTGCTAGCCAAATATGAGACAGAAACTGAATAATGCCAATCACTTAAGTAAAACCTTTGTTATTTTATGTCCTGCAAATAGAAAACAGACATAATATTTTGCCATTTTAAATAAACATATCTTATATAAGTAAACTTTTCTTTAGAAAAAAACCTATTTAAGTAAACTTATAATGGATGTAACGATAACAGCAAAGCTCATCAAAAGGAACCCTTGGTTACAAAAAGCTGCAGACTGACTCTCATCTGGTGCAAATCAGTGTCATTGCATTGATTCAGGGAGGCTGTGTTGATTTACTGCAGTGGAGGATCTCATCCAACATTAACAAATTCCACTTTAAATGAATTGTCATAGAGATTGCAGTATCTCAAATGTATTTTTGCAGGGGGTGAACTGATTGCATAGCCTATCGAGCAGGGGATTTATGTATTCTCATCACTGAGGAGTTATCTGGAATACTTTATCGATGCATTTGTGTTGCATGATCCATAATTATCAGCAGCTAAAACCAACTGAAAAACTACCATGAAAAAGTCAATGAAAATGTTGATGGAAAAGTAATTCTGTATTTTTCCCAACTCTAAACATTATATGAAAGCCATTCCCTTCAGGCAGGCAAGGAGATAACCTATTTTGATCGCTCTTATTGTGAGTTTAAGGCCACAGAAAAATTTGATATTGTGTTGGAGGCACCAAGAGGAAAGAGTAAGAGGTGTTTCTTCTGCCAGGTGCAGAAATGTCACTAGCACAGGAAGGAATCACTTCTTATTGGTTACGTGGCAAAATATGTTTTGTTACCTGTGTTTGTGCTCCTTCTCAAAGGAGAGCACTGATACTCAAGTGGGATAAACAGGCACCCCCTGCTTGGGGAATAGGGTGGTGAAAACATAAGTGTTTTGACAATGATTTTCGGTTTTACAGTCTAGCCTGTCCTCATTTGTCTTCTTTGGAGTGAAAAGTGAAACAGCTCCCTGAATCTCAAAAAGTTTCTTCACCACCAGATCCTTTTACTTGAGCTTTTGAGCAAAGAGACCATGGTGAAACTCGTGTATTGGAAAAAAGTGTGATTTTATTTTGCTTTACTTACTAATATATCTGTCAGTCCCTCAAAGGATAGGTGTATTATGCTGCAAACACTAGTGGAGACTGAAATACACCTATTTTCCTTGCTACATATGCATCACCTATGTAGTCCTCTCCATCTCCTTGTTGCTTGTTGGCCAGTTATTTGCACGTGCCGTGGGAGAACATGTTTTGAGGGGGGAACTGGATGAACAGGGGAATACTGACCTTGTGAATGATTTGTAGAAGATCATCTCCTGCCTACAGACCATTGGGAAAAAAATATGAAAGGACAGTTGCCTGTCAGCCAGAATGACTGTATCTTTTCTTAAGCTTCTGGATACATCAATTTTGTAAGTATGTCAGCTGTCTGTAATTGTATCATCTTGCTGTCCATCAACGGCAGCTGACTTTTCTCCTTCTTCTAGTTTCATTATCCCTTCAACCGCACTTCATCAGTCAACCATTCTTTCATATTAAAACTCAGTAAGGGGAACATTGCTTGCATTCCACTATCTGTTAAAACATAGTTAATTTAAACTTTTTCCTGTAAGGGAAAATGATTGAGAAGATGTGTTTTGCATCTTGGTAGTGTTTTTTTTTCCTTCTGGGCATGAGACAATGCAGATTCAGTAAATAGATCTAACCATGTGTAATGAGAATGATTCCAGTGCTTTAGGTTCATTAGTCTCACAGTGTGAACTTTAATAAAAATGAATTTGACTAGATTAGATGCAATTACAGCAACTGGAGTTAAAAATTGTGTACACATACATGTTTATAAAAAGGGGGATTATTTTTAATGTATGTTTGGATAAATGACAGAGAAAATGTGCATGGCTGGCATGCATGTCAGTGATTTCCATTATTAACACAGTAATTCTTAGATTACAGAAAAGGAACTTTTAATCACTAGGCCCAGTGGTCGCTTCACTCTCTAATTAGACCAAATAATTGACAGTCCACCTTTATGAGCCATGATCCAAGCAAGGTCGATACTTTATGTGTAGGCACCAAGTGACTATTTAACCATTTTCAATGTATGCACATGGTACACAAGTTGCTGAATTGGTGCTGAAAATTTTGTATAATTGAGTAAATCTGTCTTCTATACATATTATGGCTGAGGGTGGCATAATGGTCTCAATGGGACTAGGCACCTTGGCTTGGGCTGTGCAGTTGTGCCACGCTGCATATTTAATTGAAGGGTAAAAAGGATCTACACCCCACACCACAGGGAAACCAGAGCAGATTACCCTGTTAGGTTTGCGTAAGAGAGAATCCATTTACCCACAGGTCTTTTCAGTTACACCTACTCCTTGCCTAAAATATTCCTTTCACTTTTTTTTCCCTACTTTTCCCTCACAACATTTCCTTACTGTAATGGAAGGAATGCATCAGCCTTGAAACACCCTGCAGAGTATAAGGTCCCATGGCCAGGCCCAGAGTCCCACATTCTTTGCTAGCTTTTATTTGCACTGAAGTGTAGTGCTGTGTAGTGCCTCCAAAACTCCACATGTGACATTGTGGGATCAAATCTGCTTATGAATCCTTATTACCAATAAAACTTTGCAGATCTGCTGGCTAGTGTTGCTTAGGGAACTTCTCTAAACCACCACGCAGTCTGTTCTTACAGAATCACATAATGGTCAGGGTTGGAAGGGACCTCTGGAGATCATCTAGTTCTCAGCTTCATTGCCACCTTGTTTTTCTCCATTCTCCCCTCTCCCACTTAGTTACGTTAGTGTGTAATTATAAAAGATACTTCACTGTTAAACTAAGATTTTTTGAGTAGATTTTGGTTATCTCCTTTCTGCATCTCCTTCTAGTCACTGATTTTGCAAGCACAATAGAAAAGTTTCAGAATACTGTTCAGTCAAATTTCTCATATACTCTACATGTGAAGATCATTTTGGATGGCAAGATGGCCTTCTGCTGCTTTGCAGTCTCTCTGTCTGTCTCTGTCTCTCTCTGCTTCTTAAAGCCACTATCTTAAAAAGATACTAAACTTCTGCTAGCAACTACAACACAGAAAAAATGCCCGATTGGTGCCTTCTGTGAGAATTTGATAGTGCTGTTGATTGAGGCACTGACTGAAAGCAAAAGTGGAACATTTCTCTTCTGGTTGTTCCTAAAAAGTAGGGGAAAATAAACAACAACCGTAAACAGTGAAAAGATAATCAACTCAGAGGAACCGATCACTTCAAAATGTACAATATTGGAGAAAGCTTTTGTTTGAAAAAAAGTAATTTCTCTCACTTCAAAATGTCACCAAACACAGTTGATTAAGAAACCTCCACTGGAACAGAAAGGAATGTGGGGTACCATATCTCTATTAAGCAGAATATTGTGCATATTTGATACAAGTATTGCACAGAGACAAACTGTGTTCAGTTCACATTTAACTTGCAAATGAAGGTCATGTCTTGGAACTTGAAATTTTGAGAATTATAGAGTTTAGACAATTTAAAAATGTCTAACTGCAAACATATACCATTATGACATTTCAATTTGATGCTGGTATAAAGTCTAAGAACCAAAATATTGGTTTGCTTTTTAAGAAGCTCCCTTCCCATGATAAAGCCACTTCTTTCACTAGGCAGAGCAGAGCAGACCAATAAAATTAAAGTATCACATGCTTTAAGTTACACGTGTTTGAGACATAAAAGACAAAGCTGAATTAGATTTAGACTTTGTGAATGACCTGGAGTACAAGATAAAAGTAATTTAGATGATAAACAGTGCAGTTACTCAACACCCGATATCACCAGTAATCATTTTAAAAATCACTCCGCTTCTCTGCACAGTTTTCCAAGTAGCAGTATTTGCTTCTTCCCGTAATTCACATTCCTCTGGGAGAGGCTGTCTTTACAGAAGCCAGTGATTAGCAACACTGTTAAAGCAGGCCTGAAGTTCTGGAGGAGGGAGTAGCTGAGAAAAATGAGATCGTGTGAAATGGTGATCATGCACACAGCCAACCAGGGGCTAAAACAAGTGTTTGTTAAATGGGGACAAATATACAATATGCCTTTATTTTGTGTTCTGAGGCTTGTCAGTATGTAAGCTGAAAAAAACCCAGAATATTAACATGTAAACATCCATCACTTTGCAGAAAATATTTAGCATCCTCTGAATTTCAAAAGGTTAGCCTCTTAACCCTATGTTTATAGACAGAAATAGGGGGAAGTCACCAAAATGTGACTGTTTTAAAGACAATGGAATTTCCCTCAATTTATTTTACAGACTGAAGGTAAACTGTGATGATTTGCTTCAACTTGCTGTTCCAAAGTGGGTCTCTTCAGCTCTGGCAGATCATATAGTCTGGTGCTGCCCTGCACACGGTACAGGCTGCCCAGTCCTGCTACACTGCAGATAAATTTGCCTGCTGGAAGCTCCCAATTAGCAGGTTTGGGGTCCTTGCTTGTTGGCCTGCTGCTCCTCTGTGCTGACAGAAACTCAGTTCAGAGCATTGAGCCAGCAGAGGAGTGGGGGGAGTGCCTTGCACACAGCAGGGGAGAGCGAAGGTAGGAGCAGAATCGATCCTTACCTCGGGACAACAACTTTCCAGGTTTCTGCTTTTCTTTAGTAAAACTGGTCTCTGTTCTTTTTCCTTCTTCATCCTTTTGCCTAAAGCCTCTCTTCTCTTAAAACAGTGTTTTTCATTAGCTTCCAAAAGCTTCTTCCCTCCCAATTCACCAGTGTTAGACAACAAACAGGGAAGACCCAGGAAGACATAACTGGGAGGAGGAAGAACTTGCTTAGTTGTGGGCACAGCAGGCAGCTCGTACAGCCATCCATGCAGGGCTATAAATGGCAAAGCTATCAGATAACTGTTATTGCAGATCATACCCATAAATCATCTAATTCCTTTGGTTGTCTTTTCACGAGGCGAGGGAAAACCAGTTTAAGAAGCTTTGTTTGCATCGCATTTATACGGGGCTTTACTGTGAGGCTATAATCTGTACTAGTCGATAGGTGATGGAGCTCTGAACTGCCAATAGGTGGTTGGAAGCCTTTGGCTTGGTACACAAAAAATTGTACATAAATGTGCTGAACCTGTAGACTGAGCAACACCACACCCAAATGACAATCCAGAGCCTTTGATTCCTAACATACTGTTTGAAAGTGTAAGCTTTATTTCTTCATTTTAACGTACAGGTCACTGCTATCTCAATTAAACTTTGTGTTGGATTTTTTTTTTGTTTCTTTCTCTCCCACCTCCTTTCAGCTCCTGGCTGTTTTGCTAGCTCAGTGATTTTGCAATTTATTTTCTAGTGAGAAAGCATGGATTCATAAATACGGGCCAGAAATGAATTAGATAGAAATAATATGACAGCTATTGATATGCTTTTCACTGAGAGAAACCTTTGGGAGGAGAGATACAGACAGAAAGACAATAAGCAGAAGACACCCATGCCTCCCCTGGAAGGCCATACAGGCTGTTTTATCAAATAAGCCCATGAGACTCTCCAGCAAGACTAAAGGAAAAAACAGCCCCAGTCAAACATGAGCGAAGCAATAACTTCGCAGTGTCCTCTGGCAACTACAAGCCCATTCAGAGATCACTTTAAAAAAAGTATTACTTGTTCAGTGCACAGAAAACGGTGATGGTAATATGCTCTGCTGTGCTTGTTGCTGGTTACCGTAATGGTGACTGCACTTCAAGGCAGCTTTTAAAAAGCTTACCAAGCTAACCACATCCTTTCCCCTCAGTTTGCTCACCTTCACGTAAATCCTTTTTCCCAAATCTTCACTCACCTTATTTCAATCTTTCTTAGTACAGGCATTTGGCAAGCTGGAGCTCTTTCATACAGCTAACGTGAAGTCACTCAGATCCTGAGATGGATTTGGGTCAGCTCTTGGCACCTGGGGAATGTTACCCTTTTTTTGCTGTAGGAGAACAGTTACAAATATGCTTAAACTTTATTTTGATAAGGCATTATTTAATAGTAAATGCTCTTTACCTAATGACCTGTGTTTGAGGAAGAAAGGGGTGCTCTGCACGTGTATGCATGCAACACAACAAGGTACTAATTTGTCAAGGGCTAAAACACATAGAGATGAGTACTGAGATCTGTTGGATTTGCTGGAGCAGCAAGCTATGGAGCATCTTGGCCATGTGTCTGGCTCAGCAGTGGTAGTCATCTACCATGCAGGACTAGACGTAATAAAATCCCTGTGCCTACTGTAGTTAGCGTATAATGAACAGGAGATAAACAAAAGGGACCTCATGTTAGCTTTTTGTGAAACCACTGTTGCTGTCAACTGAGGCATCGACAGCTCCTTTTCTATTTGGTGATGAAATTTAATCTTTGCAATTTAACATTTACTGTCTACTCATGATTTCTTAGTTGCAGAAACAGTGTGATCTCATTATCGGACACTTCCTACCTTTTTTTTTCAGGAATAGAGAGTCATCATTAATTCCAGGTGTGTCCATTCATTGGTGGGCTTGGACCAAGGACAAATTTCAGCAGCAGCATTTTGGGAAAACTGGAAGTGTCTGTCTTATTGCATGCAGAAGGCCCAGCTCTGCACAGAAAGAAGAAAAACAATTGAAAGCTATAGATTTTCCATTCTTTTCGGGTTTAAGCGGCAGAATATAATGCCATTTCATACCTTTATTTTGTTAGGATGTCTTGTCTGGTTTCTCCTAGGGACTGAATGAAGACTGAACGTAGATCTTTTCTTTTGAATGACTGACAGAATGTGAGGTTAGACAAGTCTATTTAGAGACAGTCATAACCCCAGCATAAGGGATCTTAGAAAATATACTGACTTTGTAGTGGTACGTACCTCCCTTTCCCCTGAGTATTGTCCTATTCCAGCCATTGCTGACAGAATAAAGAACTATCAGAGTAACAAGGTTCAAAATAAAACGCTGAAAAATCTTATGAGGCGTGAAAGCATAGTGCTTCAAAATTCTGGACAGAGGAGAGTATAATATGTGCGCAGTGAAATGTTTGGAGAAAAAAAAATAAAAGAAAGCAAACCCTAGTATTAAAACAAAGAACGCTGTAAGAAATACTTACTGTGCATCAGGTTAACTGTAATCTAATAACCACAGTGAACTCCTTTGCAATGGCATCTATAAACCCAAATGTTAACCAGGAAATATACGGGAGGAGGGAAATGGCAGTGCATGAGGAGAACTACGAATTGCACCATCACTCACAGTGGTGAAGGTGACAGACAGGGACCAGTCAAAACCTCGAAGGAGCAAGGAGAAGAGTGAAGCATGCTTAGTATTTGCTAGCTTGGTATATTTGCTACGGCAGGTTTTGGCAAGAAAGCAGAGAGAAAGAAAGTGGTGGGTAGAAGGACCTTACCCAAATGGATGAATTCATTCCAGGCCAACCTTTTGCTTGGAAGCAAAGGGAAGAGGAGAGAAACACTTAGAATGGATCCAGCTCAGTCAGAGGCATGTAAAATGTAATGACACTTTTCCAGAATGAATATTTAATTAGTTTTAAGGAAATACTAACCTTGTGCTCATAATTTTCCCTGACCTATGCACCACTTCCTACAAATAAAAACAAGCATCTCTGTGTGGAAGTTCTTCCTCATCGATTTCACTCTGAGCCAAAAGCATTTTGTACCAATGACTCTAAGTTTATCCAGACTGCTGAACCACCATTTCAGATGATTTCTAGTCTGTCAGTTGAACTGAGTTGATACCCAATAGCAGAGCTTTGTTTCCCAAATTCCTTGTCAGGCTCTAGAGTATTGTGGACCAATGTACCATATCTGCAGTTTGTGTAAATACTAATATGTACATTCAGGAACTCCAAATAATTTTTTTTGGTTTGGTGCTTTAGCTTGATAATGTGTTGGTCTACTATGTTATTTTAATTGGAACATGATAATTCTACTCATTCCTCAAAGAGCATTCAATTACTGAGAGCTCTGCATAATATATCCTTACATTTCCTAATATATAGTAAACCAAATTTATGTTTTGTTAAATATTGAACCTTAAGTGATACCCATGAGAACTTATATAGGGGGTTTCTTTTTTGGAATAATTGATTTAGTTGGAGTGGAAAACCAGAATACGTATGACAATTTTGAGTATCTAGTAATATTAGAGAATATATTAGTAAATACTTAACAAAATCCTATCATTCAATGAAAATACTTGACACATAGCAGTGGTAATTGTATATGTTCTGAATTCTCTGTTTTTATGCCTCAGAAGAAAATGGAGGAAAAGTAGTGGACAAAGGAACCCAGATTGTACCCAATGTCTTACTGATACTGAAAATGTGTCAAGTCTGGAAAATGTCTGCTTTTTCCTAAATTATAAAGAGAAATTATAAAGCCAAATTTAAGAAAAACAAGTTTAAATGAGCAATGTCTGTTGCAAGCCTGCATTCAGCTTCATATCCTACATTTGCCTGATACTTCACCAGTACTTGTTCTGCCATCTATGTTCTGCAGTGTACTCATCACTGTAATGACTGTCTCATAGCAAACCGTCACAATCTTTGGATGAAATCCACATGGTTTGATCCAAACAGAAGGGCAAAAATTGTGTTATTAATGGATTAAAAACCCAGCTGACAGAAATTTGACTCATTTACAGTACTTATTTATTCACGTCATAATTTCCCCTATTTAATTCTTCACTACTGTAAAAAAAAAAAAGCAGATCCATTTCTATACAAAACCTAATTCATACTGCCAGGAGGTAGAGAAGAAAAACAGAGAAGGGACTGATAATTCTTAAATTCCATTTTTGTATTAGGATTACTAATGAATGAATTTTTTTCCAGTGTAGCATATCTTCCAAGGATCTTGAAAGCTTTTATAGTTTTTGACCTATCTTGTGTTCTGTGAAATAAAAATAAATAACACAAAGTAATTCATATAGCATAAAGTGTATAACAAGGTAGCAGTAGGTGATTGTATTCCTGAAGTTCAAGAATACCGTTGTTGAAGAAAAGACAGGAGCATGGTGTTGCAGGTTTGTACAAAAATGTCTGTAGAAGTAAGTACTGCTTCAGACAGTGCTTGTTTTCTAATATAAATCAGATTATTTTGGCAATCAGCAGATACAACCACTGAACCTGCTCAAAATAGAAACCATATTCATTTAAATATATGAACGAAAGCACTCAGCATCAAATTCAGCTCCTTTACTTCATGTGTTCATTATGGAAGTAAGTTGATGTGAATGTCTGAAATACCCCATTGTCTGGTCTCCTGTGAAGTCATTTATGACTTTGTAAAATGGGAACTAAAACTTAAGTATTGTATTCCATTTTTGTATCATTTTATTTTATACAGGTTCTCAGACTTCCATAAAGCAAAGAATACTGACGGATGTCATCCGTAGGTTCTCAGTCTGTGCACTTATTAGATAGAATGCACTCAGCAGTAAGCAATTAGGTATCAGTTAGCAAATGAATTTCTGTCTCCGTTTTCAGCTGTGCTATCAAGATCTATCCTACTGTATTACCCCTGGATGAAAATCTGAACTCAGCTATATCCCTGATTGCAGTACAGCTTCAACAGATGCATATGCACATTCACACAGAGCCCGTCCTATATCCTATCTTAGAATATCATAACCTTGTGCTGTGCAATGAGTCTGTCTGCTGACATAGGTTAGTTTTCTGAAATAGTAAGCAACAAGAGTGGTTGTGGTGCTGGGAATACAGGCATATGTTGGTTTTACAGAACTGTGTTAATAATGGAAATCACTGAGCATACTCTATTCATAGACTTTTATGCGATCATTATCTTAATTGTATCAAAATAGCAAGTAGCTTTTCTATAAACTTGTGACAGGGGAGAAGATCTTATTTAGCAATCAGGACCTGTCACACCAGTCAAGATATCAGAACCCTACATGAGAGAATATATTTAAAAGCATTCTGGTGGATCAACTTTTAAGTTAATTCCACTCAGCAGCTGTCCTTCCTAAACTACTTTCAAATGACTGCATTGTTTAAGTTCCATTTTAATAACTACTGCCTCGCTAAATAGCAATTTTTCGGTGACATGCATGAACGAAACCCCACGTTACTATCATCTAGAATGGCTTCCCATGGATTCACTTGTTGCACGGTCTTAAAAGGCTTCTATGAAAAGAGACTGCTTGATTTCTGTGTGGAAATCTGACATCTAGAGTATGAGGTGAATGAGCTGTAAAGAGAATGGGCCAAATAACATCAATGCTACTTATATACCCTCTTGTTTATTAGAAGTATGATTAGATATGCCGTGATGCTAATGCATAATTTCTGCTTATCCGCTAGTCCATCAATTTGGACACAACTTTGGTTTGGGAGTGTTAGTCTTCAAAGGCGTAGAAACATTCAGAGAAGTTGGCCAGTTAGTACATTACCTTTCTGTTCCGTGTTTATTAAAAGCATTGAAACCAATCCCTATCAACTTCACCTCATCACTTCTGTAAAACAAGGTGCGTTAGACGATTATGCAGTGAAGAGACCGGATTTAGGCACTCTAACTCGAAAATAGCTTGGTCTTGTTCACACTTTTTATTCCAGTAGGTAACTTGTATCATTTGATTACAATACAGGCTGCTTGACAGGCTACGGATATGCCTGTGTTTGTAGAGCTCCGATGGGCATCAGTCATTATTGACACCATCTGTTTACTTCAGTGCTAACATTTCCAATCTGTTCTGGTTAAAGGTAAATGCTGAAGAGGTATTCAAGCAGCTCTGCTGGATGAAAGAAATTTTGCCCAGATACAAAGATTTTTTTCTTTTTTGCTTCCTTTCTTATACTTTGTGCAAACATGCAAGGTTCCCGTGCACTTGAAGGTAAAATAACTTCTTGATGAAATGAAACAGAAGGGTCTATTAATTTTTGGCACAGAGACTGTATGTTTGACTTCCTATAATCAAAGGTGTCACGCTTGCTGGAATAAAAATATATATTGCAATGTCCCACTATATGGACAGTTATATTTTCTTCATAAGAAATAAGAAATGAAATTTCATGGGAAATGAAATTTGAATACAAAATATGATCCGTATTTCTATAGTGTGTTATGTATTGGCTGATAGATTTTATGAGGAAATACACATGTGAGTAGCTTATTTAAAGGAGGAAAGGGAAGAGTACAAGGAATTAGCCAATTATGACATGTGATAATACTCAAACTAATGTTGTGTGTTACTGACTATGCTATGATACATGAGCAATAATTACCCAAACATCTTTGAATCATTTACCAGCTCTCTATAATTTATAGCTCAAGCTTTATGAAACTTCTGAAGTTAGAAAAAAACAGACTGAAATTTTAAGCACAGTAGACTTTTTCAATGTTTCCTTTGTTACACTATGTAATAATGAAAAAATGCATATGAAGATGTAGTAATGTGTTTGCCAAAATGAGATGGAGTTCTTCATTTCCTCTGCATTCCTGAATTTTATTTTGTTTTTCACATAACTCTAAATGGCAGAAATTTCATTTGTAAGCTGACGATTGGTTAATGAGTGCACATACTTTATTTCCTTTTTCTTTATAATAGTGTCATTGAAATGTCTCAGAAAAAGGACTGGAACATGCAGAGTTCTGGATGATAAACATAACCTGTTTGAATGAGTCAGAAGGATGATCTGTCTTTTAAATTGCAGCGTAGAATAAAGATGTGCAAGACTGGGTAAGCATTGAAAGCACTTTGGACATAGTATCACACAGCTTTATTCAAGTTAATTTTGTTCGTAACAAAGTATGTATAATTTAGGATGCCAGAGTTCAGCTCCCAGCTTGATCAATTGCTTGATCAGTCTGCTTTGCACACTAAAATGACTCGCTGATGCTCTGACCAGCAGGTTTCAAAGAGTCACTAAGTATTCAGTGCTCACTAAGCATTCTAAAAAACAGTTTTCATGGGTCATATTTCACAGAAGTAATATTTTATTGCTACTTCCAGTGTAATTAGTGTAGCATGCTATTTTTTTCATGTAGCTTTAGATGATAGTTCTAAATTTTACCTTGACACACTTGTTTTTATTAACGTTATTTGCCATGCTCTTCCTATTTTCTGGCTTTGTAGCCATCTTTCTGCAAACAAAACTCTTACTCATTTACTCAAAGCCAAAAGGCAGAGCTTCTGTTCTTCAGTACATTTGGTAGCCCAATGTGTAGCAAAATCAACAAGTCTTATTTTTTTTTTTTTTAACTGTTGAAATTATTTAGGAGAATTAGACTGAAATGCATTCAATTATGCTCTGTCTAGAACGTGTGCTGAATGCACAAGAATCCAAATATCTGCAAATATAACCTGTGAAGTGTCAAGACAACAGTGTTTGTAAAGGTAATGCCATTATTTTCATTCTCTATTTTTGATGAGTCAGATATTTAATGGCATGCTGTTTTTTAAAATCATGTTCTGAAAGAAAATGAATTAACCTACTTAGCATGGACCAGAAAAAAAACACACAAAAACTGACACTGAATATGGGTCTCACATACACAGTCTATTTAATCTTCATTTCAGTTTACTTTCTCAAAAAGTTATAAGGATAAATGGAAAAGGCACTTTTTGGAAATTGTTTCCTGTTATCAAAATCAGCGCCCCTTATTAAATATTAAAATGTATAATACTCACTGAAAGAACAATAGAAAATAAGTATCTACAGTACTTTAAAAATGTTTTCTCATACTTTCAAAAATGAAGTAACGTTAAGGAACTAGCAGAGCCCAAAATTGTAATATTAAATCAAAATAAAAATGAATGGCTTTCCAGGTTCATTTCATAAATTGTACTGGCATTTGGTAATTATGGAAAATATGGTCAGATGTATATAAAACAGAAGGTAATATAAACGGAGCAAAGCTGGAAATATTGCAAGCGGATGTAAGCCAACTGTTTCAGCTATAAGAATAAAAGTTAGTAGTTCAAGATAATTACTCTTTGGTTCTTTAAAGGAGAAATCATAATTTACAGGAGTCTCGGGGAATTTGGGTTCACCAAAAAGAACGCTACAAACAAAGAGGAGAAACTGTAACTCTGTCCCTGAGATAGGGTATAGTTTTAGTCAAGTCATGTATGTTTCCTTGGGCTAGTCACTAGTTTTATTTGATGCAAATGGAAATGACATTTTTTTACAGCATACAAGTTCACTACTGAAAGGATATTTATTCTCAGGAAAATTAAAATATGCTGTGACAAAGAATGGTTAAGATATTAAGCTGTGATTCTGGTCATTTCATTTTTAGATCTATATTTGTCTGTATCTCTTATGCCACTTTGGTTATTTCACCTCTTTTGGCTTTATTTTCTCCTACCATTTGGCTTCAAAATTGGTTTTTGCCATCCTCAAAACCTTTGCAGCCGTCACTATAAGAACCAGTACAGAAGGGAAGAGTACAGGAAAACCTAGTGATGACTGCTGCATGCAGGCAGTACTTTAATCTTGTCACGTAGAACCCACGGGAATATTGCCATTTACAAGGGGGCTGTAGGAGCTCCCCTTCTTGGGGATCTATACAACCTACTGTGGAGGTACAGTTCTGGAAAAAGGGGGGATTTCCTTCCTCCCTGTCTTCCCCTTCCCCTCTAGGCTGATGAACGAAAATTAGCCAATATTGGCACAAGTTTCTCACCTAATTGTTTAAACTAATGCAGCTCATATTCATTAAAATGTGCTAGGGAGTGCTCACACGACGTGTTAGATCTGCTGCGGTGGTAACCACAAGCAGAGAAACACGGCTAAGCTCCTCACTGAAAGAGGGCTGATGGCTGCTTTGTCAGCAAACACGTCTGTGGCTGGGGGAGGATGCACAGCCATGACCTCAGCTAAATGGAATTGGGCAAAAAAGCCTGCACTGATTCTTAAAATTGTTCAGCGGCTCAATCTAGGGCACCTTCATTTTGTAGGATGGCCTGTTAGAAGCAGATTTAAGAGTCTAAAGCTGTGGTTCATTTTATATTTCTCTACTGTCTCCTATTAAAGGCATCTGGCCGCTGCTTGACATACTGATGAAATTAAAGATATGTATTGAGAACAGGATATGCCACTTACCTAATTAAGGTTAGGAAAAGATTGCCTTAAAAAAAGCATCTTCCAGAGGCTAAGAGTTGTCAAACACAGCACCTGCAGTAAATAGAAAGAGATGTCATTTTTTTCTGTTGATATAGGTCTCAGTTTATCTCTTTCTCTTACAGTTTTATTACTGTTCTTTCTTCATGCTAAGGTATTTTATGTCACTGAGACAAAATTTGGCATCTTTCTTCAAACAACTGCTCAAATTGTATGCCATTCTAACCTTCCAAGCATTGTAAAAGATATTAGATGGTTTGTAATATCCAAATCTCTTTGGCATGAAGCCCAAAGATATGCAAGCAGGTCATCTCTTTACATACTCATCCATCTTGGAAAGCTGTTTAAGTTATTTGTGGAACAGCACATTTTAGCAGAATAGATACACACCTTATTTAATTGAGCAGAGCTGTAAGTACATTCAGCCAGGCTGGCTTTCCCTGCAGATGCCTGTGCTGTGTACAATATTGTACTCTGTGGACATGCAAATTTTTTTCACAGCTGCTCAAACATTGCCTTGAAGCATCAAAATGATCTGGGCAATTAAGTTATAAGAAAAAATAACTTACATTCACTGAAGATCTGTATCCTTTAATATTTTGAATTCTCATGGCAGGTTAAATGTGATAGGAATGCAGGGCTGAAAATCCGAATTTCTAGATAAAGACTTTTTAAAAATTGAAAGCACGTTACAATCATTATCCTGGCTTACAAATGGGCAAATGAGATAAATATTTTTCTAAGAGGAAGAGCAGCAAAACTGGTAGTCTGAGGAAAGCTTAGTTTCTTGTTTTTCATGTTACATTATTCATTATTTAAGTCACTTTCTTTAACACAAACGTCAACAAACAAATTCTGTAGCCCAATAAGAATCTATGACCTACAATTCGTATGAGCTACACTCAGACAATGCTATTAGGTCTAAGTGATGTGACTAAGCCTGATATCGATCACTATAATACAATACTTTGAAGCTTCTTAGTGTAAGCATTCTAGGTGTTTCTCAAGCAATGAGTTTTGGAAGCTCACCACCCCGCAATGGCCATTCCACTCCCTTTAGCAGCAGACCAAGCACAGGCTGACCAAGAGTTCCATAAAAAATGTGCTGCAAACAATATCAGGAACCAGCTCTCGACCCAAACTAGAGATACACTCTGATTTCTCTGTCTTTTCCGTCCTGTAGCAAAATGTTAGCAAAATGCTGTTCTATCAGTTCTCACAAAGAACAGAACTATTATATACGCAATGAAATAAGTAGTCTAGAATAATAAAGAAATCTCCAAGTGTATAGGAGCAAACCCAGCATTTCTCAAGGAAAACATTAGTATCTTTTTTCTGTCTTCTCTTATTTGACAGTAAACCTGTAAATACCTACTATCCTATGTTGCTTTAACTTTTTGTTGAAATGACTTATCATCAGTTTGCTGAGGTCTTCATAACATTAAAACTGTCCCACCCTCTACTAATTATCCCAACTGAGAAGTCAGGCTCTGAGCAGGCATGGAGACTGTTGCCACCAGTTGTCATCTTTCCTGATGCAAAGCCCTATTGATTGAGTGAAAAAAGCTTGTGCTCCCATCACTTGAGATTGTTTTGGTATTTGCACACAAATGAAAAAAAAAAGACGGTAGGGCAGGGAAAGGAGCTTCCACTGATGGCAGTCTTCCAGTTGCAATCTGAAAGAGACAGCTTTTGCCTGTCTTCGTTGTCCAGGTAGAAAACAGTGCTGTCTTCACCGGCATGAGGTGAAGCTCGCTGGATAGGAAGGCTGGAACTGAACAGAAACTCAGGATTTCAGAAAGATTGCAGTACAATGACATATGATTGTTAAATTCCCCTGAAGTTCTTCACCGGAAATTAAAATAGGGACTGAACAGAGGCATTGCACATTAGATTACTGTACTACAATTGCCATACTAATAAACTTGTTCAACCACTACACATTAATTTATATATATTAGAAACACTATATAGTAGTTTAGTCTGTATTAAAATCACAGTTGTTTACACACTTGCCTCATTTTCCTCCCTAGAAACTAGTGGTCAGCAATTGGTGTCCTATTTATGATATCCACTATTGTAACAGTAATTTCTCTCCAAGGAGTGGTACTAGAACTTAGTAATACTGGATAGCATAACTGCAAGGTTATCTCCTGTTGTGCAGGAGATATTTTGCCACTTTTAAAATTTTAGCAGTTTTCCCCATATTTATTTTTATTTTTTCTTAATGTGACAATTTTACATTGCCAGTGAATTCCTCCCCCATCTTATACTGTGAATAAGTATATATATATATATATATATATATGTATATAACATATATAGTGTAGCCTGCGATGTGGTACAGACACACGTCTATTGATTTTACTTTGTACAATAACTACCACATCATAACAGTTCAGCTGAAACTAATGGAACTAATTAAGCAACAGGGACCTCCAAGTCAGAGACTCATAGATTTGCAGTTGTAAAAGATCTATCAGTCCATCTGTTTTATCTTCCTGTCAGTGCAAGATTTTTCCATGCAATATATCTTTTGTTCACTGTGCTTCAAATTGTGCTAAAAGATTGGGGCTTTCACATCTTGCCCCGGGAGACTGCTCCACAGCATAATAAATCTCATTGTCATGGATCTTTTTCCTGCATTCAGCAATATTATACTTCTTTAAATGCATGCTATTTTTCTATTTACAACCTCCTGTTCTGTCTGAAGAAAGCCCTCCTCTTCACCACTGAGCTTTAAATATTAGCAGACAGCCTTGTCTTGCCACAGGTGCCCTACTGAGTCAAGCAGCAGTTTTGTTTTGGTAGGCCTCCACAGAAAGCTTTTTCAGTCTGAAATTAGACAGATTCGTATGTAAGGTATAATTAGCCCAGCTACTACAGACATGTTTTAAGGAAAACTGAATGGACCTCCACAGAGTTTCCACCAGAGGCTTCATGGATGCCTCTTTTCCTCATACTTCCAACCTCTTAGGAAACACTGCATGGAGCATTACATTTGGTGCTTTTTAGGCCATATCAAACAGTATGTCACTGCAACAAAATCTAAAAATGAAAGAACCACAACCCTATGCCTTTCCTAACATTTGCTCAAAAATTAAGCCTGGGAAGAGAGATGGGCTTGTGGAAAGCAAAAACATTTGAATAGGAATCATTAGCAATAGAGACATCCCCGAAATGAGAAAGCAGCAGCCTGGTTCTTCAGAGGAGACCTGCAGCAAGGTAGGAGCAGGAGTCTTCATGCCATAAAATTTCTTTACAGATGAAAGGAGGTAATGGAGTACTCAGCTGCAGCTCTGTTGAGCTCTGCCCAGCAGACTGTAAATTTTCTTTAGTTTTGAATTTGTAACAGAATCTGAACAGAGGTGATTGCCCCTGATTTCCAACTTAGGCATAAAAGCTGTGTGTATTTCTGATTATACTGCAGAATGAGTGCAGCTATGATAAGTGATATGAAATAAGGCAAGTGACAACACCTAACTAGAAAAGCAGAAGTTACTGCATTTTAGGCTTTAGTAATAGCCAAAGAAAGGACATTGTAGATTTAAGTCAGTCCCTTAACCTGAATTTATTACCTTTATAAACTGCAATATATTTCTGAGAAGGAAAGACTGATTCTTGAAGAAAACCAATTTGAGATATTTACACTATTCCTTTTTTTATGGCTTATTTCTGATCTCAAGATTTTTATAATTTGGTTAACGTAACCCTGACATTAATTGCTGTGAAAGACATCTCGAATGATTGAGTGTGTCAGCAAATGTTGACTGCTTCCTTGTGAGATATGGCTAAAATGTTTTATAGTTTCCAACATCTGCTTATGAAAACTGAATAGCTCTGGTTATCGGGGTTGAAAGAGGCCATTCTCTGAGTGGGACTTTACGATGCTGTTGGTGCATTCTATTATAATTCATAACTTCAGCACTAACGAAGTTGAAGTATCTGTCCTGATGATTTATAGGTGACTCCAAACCACATCCTTGATTCTCAACACCATACTACCTTCTTCTGTGTGTTTTACTAGTTGATTTACTATGTTCTAACTCTAAGAAACATGGGTTCTGTCTGAGTATATTGCCCAACCTGCTTTGGCTTTGAAAAGGAATTGTTCCATTTGGATGGAACTAATTTTATATAAAAATTTGGGTAGTTTTAAAACTCATAGTTTCTTATAAAAAAAAAAAAAAGTTGTTCCATTTCTGATATACTTGAAATCAGCACTAGCAAAATAAACCAAGTCAGAGCCTGATAAAAGTGTATGTGATATTCATTATAGAAAGAGTAATGTTTTTGACAGATAATATGATTGTTCTTTTTCCTGGTTCATCCTAAATATTTTTCCTGGTTTGGGGGATTTTTTTATGAGGATATAATTCTCTGCCTACCGCCTGTTTGCTACTGGGGCTAGGGAAACCTAACGGATGAGGGACGAACAGGAATTTGTGCTAAACACCTTTAGTACTGCTACTTAACCTTGTTATAAATCTTTTAATAACCACCAGCTGCTCTGTTGTTATCATGCCCTTCTGAGCTTAGCTGGCTAAATCTTCCTCCAGCTTTAACACTTCTTGGTGAAAGTAGCTTTTTTCTTGCAAAGTCCTTCCTAAGGCTGAAATGCAACTCACCAAGGGATTGTGCCCCAACATCCTGCTCTCTCAAGGCATGGTTGCTCCTGCTTTGATTTCACCTCACAAATACACATATGCAGCATAAATGGGGAAAGGCAAACGTAATTCAACATAATAATCATTTGACCTGGTGTTTAAAACATAAAAGGAAAATAAAAGCCAGGCAAAAACTTTAGTGTTTCAGGATATTGTAGGGGATACATAGGAGTCACTCCAGGAATGATGTGGCAAAGTCTCATAGTTAGATTATTCTGTGTCTCCTGAAATTTACTGCATCTCACACACTTGTGAGAATTTCTGCTGGCATTATTTAATAAAAAATTGTTTCCAGATCAATGAACTCAGAACATTTTGCAACCACATTGCTGTGAAAGGAAATAAGGGATCCACACATTCAGCTAGAAAAAAAAAAAATCACTACATTAAAAAAATAATATTAATTTGCAGTATGCAGAGAGCACGGGGGCGGGAGACAAGTAATGATCTTTGAATATTTAAGGTTGAGGGTATTGAATTATTCCATTTATTTTGAGCTTACTCATAGTCCTGTGTCCTGCAGGTCTCAGGGACGATGAGGCTAAAATGCCGAAAGGGATGTCACTAGATAAAAGCTGCAGAATTTATGCAAGTGAGTTTTCTTAGCACATCTGTGACCTCTTTTGACTTCACCTTAGTTACAAAAGGACTTGCAACATTAAGTTTGCAGAACAGCTCAGAAAGGTCCTACACTGTTCTTGCAAACAGCAAAAGTTATGTGGTCAGTGGTGGCAAAGAAAGTTGGTTCTTTTCTTTTTGTAAACTTTGCTTCTCTGATTGTCATTCTCACTTTAAATATTTTTCTCCTTCAAGGAAGTCCTCCAGGATTTTTTCTTCTTTCCTGCCTCACTGCAGTGACTCAAGTGAGAAAAGAATGTAGCCTGCAGTTTAGCTAGTATGTTTTTATCAGGAGGCTTTTCTAGAAAGAAAAAAAGATATAAAGTGAAATTGCTTAGTTTAGCATAGATTAGGGCCTTCTGGTACTTCATCTGTATATAGATGAATTATTAACCTTGGGGGAAAGGTAGCAGTGTGTTCATACTAACTACTTTTCAGAGCGTTTGAGTTTTTTCCTAGTGCACATTGCCCATTGGGGAGCCATTACAATGATAATAATGAAGAGCTCGCTAATTCCTATGACTTCTTGCTTTATTTTCATAACCTCTCCAGCGTACATACGGTGCATACCACTCTGAGTAACCATAGCAATCATTCACTATAGAGGCTATGATACTGTTGCACTGCAAAATGCTGCTACTTCGTTATACTATGCTAATCCCTTATTATTATTATTACTGCTGTGCTAATGTTCATCTGAATTAGAATAAAAGCTTCAGTACCTCTCAGATGGTGTTTGTGTACCTTGATCTCCATGTAGACTAAATTTAAACAGAGTAGTAAGCTTCTGGTTGCTTGTTTTTTCTTTTTAAAATAAACTAATTAATTTCTTCTCATGGGGAAGATGTTTTTCCAAATTCTTCAAAAGTGGGTCTCTGGGCTGAAAATAATGAAGTTTCTGGGAGACAGTGCATATGTAAAGGTACAATATTGATATGCAATCTGCAAGGTGGGATCTATTTCTGCAGAAAGCTTTGTCAAGGAAACATTCAGTTTTAATATAAAAATAATTATTTAATATTTCAATTTATTTTCATTTAAACAAAGTGATTTCTTTTACTTCAGATAAATGTATCAGCACCATTTAAAAAATAATAAATCTTTTGGTACCTTACCTATTACTCATTATATTTTCTAAAATTTAAATAAAATAATTCTGGTGGTATCTGTTGACATTTAAAGATTTTTGAACCAATAAAGTACTAGAAACAGTGGTTTCTAATACAAGTAGGTATTTTTACAGCCCCAGCCTCTTTGCAGACAGACTTGCTTTAAAGGTAGATTTTTTTTACATGTCAGTTCATTAAAGTATTCCAGTACAGAGAGTACTTTAAAGTAGAGCATTGCCTGAGGAACTGAAAAATTGGGAAAACTGTTTTCTTCATATGGTATGGCTGTAAATGAGGAGTGCAAACTAGTAGTCCCATAATCCAGGATAATCTGGAGCCCAGAACCATAACTCATTCATTAAAAATAGCACTTCCGTTTTTTAGAATAAGCATTTCTTCCCCTCCCCTCCCCCCTCCAGCAATATCATGACTACAAAATGGTCAGACTATTGCTAAATTGTAAGCTTCATTTACAAATTAAAAACTCTATTTTTAGGCTTTCCTGATTAAAGTCAAAGTTTCAGATAAAGTTTGATACAGCTCACAAGTAGGAAGGAATAATCTATTAAATAAATGTAAATTAGCATTTACTAAGATATAACTAGTCTGAATAAATACATACATACTTTATTGCGTGTAGCTATAGGACAGTCAACTTTTAAGAACAAACTACTTTTTTTCTGTTTGTTTACTGATCCTCTTCTGTACTGTTTCATCTTGTTTCAAGTCAGTTTAAGGTTAAGATTTGCATCCAAAGTATTTCCATTTTTGACAGCAATGTAAGCGAAACCAAATTGTAGCTTGCTAGTCATTCAGGAAAAAGGAAAATATATAATAGGCTTATATACGCTAGACAGTATTTTCAAGGGAGAAAAATAAAGGTAGCACAGATCCTCCAAGGTGACTCTACCTCTGAATAGGTGGCAAGCTGTTATTTCCTCCATGTCACGGCTGGACTGCCTGCTGAGGGACGGCACGCCTTGTGATGAAGAGGGGCTTTCTGACAGGAGCCCGACGCACCATTCAGTTGAAAAAGGTGCTGGGAAAAAGATTATCAAAGCATAATGCCTTTATGAAGTGTGGCATTTTCGGCACAGCTCTGAAAACCCTTCCCCCATGTCCTTTTAAGAGGAAAACATATCTCAAGGGAAAAAGAGGGAATGTCACAATATCTTGCCTGGCAGGTAATGGTGCACAGATGAAGAATCTTTCACAAGGTGTATTCAGGAGGATAAAGAGAGAGATTTTACTGGATTCTAAACACAGAGCTGTCAATCCCTCCATTAGCCAGAATGTCTGGATGTGTTTATACCCACACTGGGGAAAACTTCAGCCAGTGATTGAATCTGAAAATCCTCGAACAATTTAAGCTACCGAGCGCGGCTTGATTACACTCTACCTTGACCCAGATGTTCTCCAAGCACAGAAAGTTGTCTGTGTGCAGATGGTCATCCTTTCCCTGAAATGTCACATGCCTTGGCAACACCAGATCATTTACAGGGTCTTTTTCTACCCTGGACTGTGGCATGTGTCACTGCAAATGTTTAGTTCATACCACAAAGAGCACACAGACTTTCTTGTTCCACACCAGCAGCCTTATTTGCCCCTTCAGCTCACAAGCGGCAGTGAGTGTCTGTTTTTTGAAACAGAACTGGACTATAATGATTTACAGAGATCTAAACTTAGCAGTAAATCAGGAAGAAAAAAAGCCCAGTTACTGGATTTCCTTTAAAAGACCGAGAGAAAATTGCATTTTTTTTCTTTTCCTCTTTTGGCATTGTGTCTGAAATAAACTTTCATTAAAGCTTACTCTGTCTGCGGTCCAGCTACAGTGGTTTAGAAAAATGCCTCAAGAATAGTACAGCAATACTATGCAAGGAAGTGGTGTGAGATCACAGTGGCAGAATAAAACAAAATTTAAAACGATTAAGCCCTTTCAAAGCCCTCAGGTTATCAGCTGTAAAAAAAAAATAAAATAAATCTGATGCCAGATGTAATGCTGACATTTTTCAGTCAAAACCAGGGTACTTGACATTAGCATGAGCCAATTCCTGGTGCTGCCATGCATCATCAGAGTTATAGTTTAAGTGCCTCACGTACAAGGTCTCCCCAGGGAGCTGGGATCTCCAACCAGTTTTCATTTCCCATGAGCTACCAGAGGGTGTCAAGGCATTATGCCTGTTTGGGCAGATTCATGAGGATATGACGTGTAACTCACTTTCCATTGTGAAAAAGATTTTGGAAAATAACAATTAGTTCCTCAAAACTACATTCAGGTTTAGAACCTTTTTTTTTTTTTCTATAAAAATAATGATTTAAGTTTCTTGACCCTCACTAAAGAAGGTGGTGTTAATCATTTAGAATATATTTACCCTAAAACTCCAATGTAACATAAAAATTCCCAACTAGTAAGAGAATTTAGAGCAATTAATGCAGAGCAGCAGGCAACTTGGTTAATTTGCCTTTGCAAGTTTTAACCTGACTATAAGAAGTTTCTTCTATGCTGCTATGTGTGAAAAGCACACTTTATAGAATGGTGAAGTAGTCTGAGGCTTTCCCTTACCAGAGTAGTTGAAAGCAAGGAGCCCCAAAACCTGCAAAAACATTAGTGAAGAATTCGTTATTTAGTCCTTACCTGGGCTGTAGTTCTGGGCCTTGGAAAGCTCTAATACTTCCAAGTCTTCCATTCTTCCAACTTTGAATCCTAATTTTAATCCCTGAAAGTTTTGGACACTGTTTAAAAGATCAGTGTTTAATGAGAACTATCCATCATCTGCTTGTCAACTTCAGCTGTAATGCTGTTGAGATCTACCTAGTAATAATGGATTTTTCAGACAATCAGTAGCTTGCATATATACCTTTCAGGTTGCAAGAGTAAGGTATCTGAGAAAGGGGAAAGGATAGCTAAACAAAATGGTCTGTTGTGAATGATTCAGCTGACAAAAGGAATAATTTGAAAATGTTATGAAGTAATAATCCAATTACAGTTCTAACAGCACACAAGTTAACATTTCCCAAATATAAGTAAGTATTACTCAGTCTCAATGTAAAATAAACACTTTTCTTTTTAACAGATTAAAGGGCAGATGTTGCGGTATGGAATTGCAATTCAATACTTCATCCTGGAGAACAGAGACTTCAATTTACAAGAGAAATAGCTGGCTTCTCCAAAACAGAACCATTTTAAATGCCTGCAAGATACTGACCTTCAGGTGGTTTCCATGAGATTTCCTTTTCTAGTGCAAGGAAATCATCAGCTGGTTCAAAGCATACACTGACCAAAGAAATGCATAGGAGATCTCAGGAAGCCAGATGACTAGATCCAGAAGTCTTTAGCCTCTAATTGGCCCATTCAAAGCAAGCCTTGCTTTGGCAGCCTCTTCTGTACTTCTAAGGAAAATGGTGCCAAGGACAATGTCCAACCCTGCAGCAGCCAGTCACCCACACCACTGCACTGCTACTGTGCTCCTCGGCACAGATCTGGCTACGCCAGCCAGCTCAGACAACACACTGCTCTGGTTTGGGACAATTCCCATGGTAGGCATAAGACTGCGCCAGGTTTAGCTCCCTTTGCCACGTGCTGTTCGTCAACAGTATCCCAACGCACTTTGTACCCTAACCTCCATAGGCTTCCATCAGTGGTTCCAGGTCTGTGATCCAAGGACTGCTGCCATGCAAGAAAGCTGCACAATCTTGGCTCTGTTTTACTGAGAAAACTATTATTCAGGTGTATGAAAGTACATTTGGTAAGGCTATGCAAGATAAAACATGTAAAACCACAAAGAAGTCAGCTAATTTTTGAGACAAGAGCAATGAGGAGTTTAAGAATTCAAGAAGAAAAATACTTATATGAAAATACACAAAACTATAAGAAAAAACAGAAGAGACTTGGAAGATGTTAATTCAGCAACACAAGAGGATCAGCCCATTCTAAGAAGCAAAGAAGCCTGACTCCTCACCATTTGATTGACAACCACTTGGCTGGTAAAGCCCCATCAGGCATTTCATCAGGTGGTGATGAGCATGTTAACGTTTAGCTTAGTAGCTCATTATTCGTAGTTACCTACTATGTGCATTAGTAAATTTTGAAAAGCTTTGCGCTCGCCATTTGTGCATATGCTGCCTACAGAAACTGGTTTATGGTGTAAGTTGCCCAAATTCTTGAGGAACAGCGAGGGAAATTAGTTCCCTACACACACATGCACATACATACAGAGTGTCTCAGGGGCACGCGATGCCCACCCTTAGTTTCATGCTATGAAAACATCACGCTGAACTGAAAAGAAATGAGCACATACACACACACACACATATATACACACAAATACCGTCTCAGGGACGTAGCACACTTCATGGGGGCCAGAGGGGTCAGGTGACCTGCAGTTATCTTGACAGGATCAATCTAGCCACAAGAAAACAGTGCTTGGACCTGTTTTATTTAGCTGTATAGTGCAGTTATACTGACCATCTGCTGCTTGCCTGGCAGTATATATGAAACCAGCTAATAATTTCACTTCCATTCCTAAAGTAAGGTTGAATGAGCACTGAGAATGAATTTTCTCAGGTCTACTGAATGTTCAGTTTGGTTGAGTTTGTGACCTCAGGAAAGGGTAAAAGAAAATCTGCTGAGTTGTGCAGATAGCATATTTTCAAATATATAATTTACTGTTTAATAAATAAGGAGAGGTTACAGGATGGTTCTTGGGGTAAACAACTTTATGGGCAATAAAAGAGAAGCTTAACTTCAAGCCCCTCTGTAATCTCTCTCTTGGTCAATTATACATCCTCCTTTATCCCAGCAACACCCCATTTTTACCTTTGTTACTTGAGGATACAGGTTATGTAAGGACTTTTTTTGTTTGGTTTTTTTTTCAGAAGCCATTACCTTTGAAAGTGTAGGTATCATCTGAAATCAGTTACAAATTTATAATAAATTACTATACTTATGACTTACACAACTAAACGCTTATGCATTCTAATACATACTAAATGAAAAATGAGAACTCTACAGCAGCCAAGTCAGTGGCCCAAATTAATTTAACTCCATAATCCCAAATAAATGTACACATATCTTGGCTGGGTCTATTTGTGGTGTGTGCATGCGTGCACAAATATGTGTATGCAAGGACCTTCAGACACTATAACACTCTGAGTCTCACCACAAAATATTTTTACATATGGGATTAATGTCAAATAATTCTTGACTAGAAGTGTGTGCTGACAGCAAATATTATGATAGTACTTCAAGACCTGTGGAAATGATTACATTTGCAGTAGAGGTTTAGGAATAAGACCATATAAAGATAAGAGGAATTCTCATAAGTGCAACTAATTAATATTTGATTAATAATAATGTACGTATGCTGCTGTATTACTGAATGCTAGTATCCTATCAACTCTTACAGTTGGCTAACCAGCTAGCTGCAAACACATCTTCTAAAAGTGTGGTTGTGGATATGGTCAAATGTCTACACTGGTAATAGGGATTGTGCAATATGCCAAAAGTAGAAAGTAGAGTTTATTACAAGAGCACTAAAAAGAATACAAAGAGTTCAGTATTAAGCACTCAACAGTTTGGCATGCCAAAGTGAAGATTACTTCTGTAGTCTTTATTCAGCAGTGTTGTCGGGAAGACAGGTTGCAGTAACCTGAGTAAGTTTTCGGAAGCATGACAGCCTTTTACACTCCCCGCTCCTTGACACATTGCTTTTATAACTCACATAGAGTTTTCCTAGTTTTTTTCATATTTGTTAATCTGTAAAAATCTAGGTAAAGCTGAAGTTTATATCAAGTTCAAGGCGCTAAGGAGAAGCTCCTTGCTGAGGAGAAACACTGTCTACATAATAAAACAAGATTATATTTAAGGCATGTGGTCTCTCCAGTTCTAATAGTATAGGATGCGAACGTGCCCAAACATACTCAAGAGTACCAAGGTTACAGAACATGAGTGGAAAGGTTGTTGCCCAACATTAAAAGCATCCTGTGGTGACAATTACAGATGAACTGTGAACTTAAATGCTGACTGTCTTGGAGTCTGGTCAGTCCATTTTCTGTCAGTCACAAATTTCAGGCCAATGCTCATATATCAGCTAACTCAACTGAATGGTCCTTCATTGTATCATTTAGCAACTGTTGACTGTATGCATCAATTATTAAGGTAAGCAGCTTTTGCTGGAGTTGTAAAAGATATTTTTCAGTTTTCAAAGAAAGTCAGTGGCAATGATACCTAATATGGTAACATTTAACCTTCTATGCCAAAAGCCTTCATCTAAGAGACGGGCACTCTTTAGGACACAAAAACAACACTTTGGTTGCTTGTCATTACAAGCAGACTGAATATCAAATGTTGAATAGTTGAGAACTACTGAATTCAGGCCAGATGGTATAAACCAAGACTCATTTGTACTCTAGCTACTTGGAAAACTCAGGATATGACCTCCTCATTTTGCAAGTACTTATTTAAATGAATAACAATGAACATATTTATTCAAGCATATTGCAATTTGCTGCAGTCAGTTTGTAAACAGAGGTGAAAACAAACAACTTCAACCTCGTGTTTGTAATCATGGGAAGGTGTACGTATTCGAAAAGATAACCTTAGACTTTAAGTTCCAAAGCAGAAGTTCAAGTACCATCATATAACTGAATACCCTCATGGTTTCTATGCATCATTTTTTACTTCTACCATTTTTTGAAAGTTTTCTTTAAAAAAATAGCCAGCCCCACAACTGCAGAGAAGGAACAGGGCAGCTTCTTCAACCTGCATGTGGATTAGCAGATAGAAAAGAAAATGAATGCATTTTTCATATAGGATCTGGAAATCATAGGACCTGATGGAATCAGAATAACTAACAGAGAATTAAAGGCAGATAATTTCTTTCATTCTTGCTTAACTGCTAATTTTATGGCAAGCAAGTTAGGCAAGCAGCAGATGAGAGACAGAGAGCTGAATCAAGATCGGAGAATATGCTGACTTCCAGAAGATGACTGGGATGTGGGGGGAAGATTAGCACACATATATGCTGTGGACCTGACGCTGCTTTCACTCTTTCACAATTCCTCTGACATTAGATCCAGGCTGTTTATAGACATGAACAAAATAGAACTTGGTTTACTTTTTTGATAGGTATTCTTTTTTCTCAGGTACCAAGACAGCATCTTTCCTTCTGATACAGAAAAAAAATAACGTTGCCTACATTGTGTGGTTCAGGGAAGCAGCATCAAAAAAACCCAAACCCAACCCAACCGAAAAAAACCCTCAAATTCCAGTTGACTGTTTCCCTTGTGAATCAAGGTGATTATACCTGCACCTCTCTTCATTTTGCTTTATTGTATGATTCCAAATGGAGATGGAGCAAAGTAAATCCAGAATGTTAGTTTCAGATTCAAAACGTAATATAACACTGTGATAGATGCATAATCATTTTTTTTTTTGTATGTATTTTGATGAGGGCAGCCTATCAGCCTTTGAGATGGCACTCTCTGAGCCTCCACGAAAGACATTTAGATCAACCAGTTTTGCTACAACTATAACAGTGAAGCCTAATGGCATTTAAGCACGTGTGTTTTCATTCTGGAATAAGATTGATTTTACTTTTCCAATTTAAGCTGGAAAAAAACCTTTGGTAAAATCTTAAATTTGTAGTATGTTTAAAAAGAAAAAGGAAAATGAAAAAACCTTAATCTCAGATCAGCTGTTTGCAAAACCAGTGAAACTAGTTAAGGAACTTATGTTTTGACACAATACTTTTGAGTTCCAATACCTAAAAAGATTTTTGGTGTTCTATACTTACAAAAGAGACTATAATTCTTTTCTGCTGTGTCTTGATGAGATCAAGAGCATCATTTACAATCCTGTGAATGTGAGAAGAGCATCTAGTAACCACTAGTAGCTCAAATGTTACTTTTCCGGTTTCACACTGATGTGAATTTGTAAAGCTACAGAAACAAAAGCTGCAGTGGTGTTTAAATGAGCCCTTGTTTAACTGATTGTTCTCTTGAAGTTATCTCATTTTCCAAGAAAATTCATCAGCTCAGGAAAGTATTATCATTTAACATCATCTCTTCTGGAACATGCATACATCTAAAAATAACACTTTTTCCGCACACTTCCATCATATGCCCACTGACTGATGATTTGCTTACAATCTGCTCTTGCCATCTGAATCTTGTTAAGTTCGAACTTTTTTGGTCAGTGAAAGATGGTTTTACTTTCCCAGTCCAACACAGGACAAATAATCTGTCAAGCAGCTATTCTTAAAAACCACAAGAGTCACTATGAAGGTTAAACAGAACACTCCACATAATTGGTGGCTTTTCTTTTTGCATCGCATTCAGTTCCCTAAATATAATGCAAGCTGGATCAAATTCTTTATTTCAATTAACATGCTCCACTTCCTATTAGATGCTACTCTATCAAACCAGAATTGTCCTTGTCTTTTTTTTTTGTTTGTTTTATTAAACAGATTCTGGTATAAAATCTGTCTCTTAGGTTCCATATCTCACATGTAGACACTGCAAACCACACCAGTGTGTGCAGCCTTGTCAAGCGCCTGACAGGTGAATCAGGTATCAAAGAGTAAAATAAAGACTGTCTACTTTTCAACTGAAAATCTCTGAGCAGACATGTTGGGCTTTGTTCTCCACATTTACAAAACTGATTCTGACAGTTACTAATCATTTATACAGTTCAAAGGAAAGAACGAAGTCCTACACTGCTCACCCGGTGCGAGCAACAGTGTGTGACAAAAGAGTGGTTTTGCACCCCATAGGTTGAAGTATATTATCATATACCAATTATACAAACCTCCCATGTCATGGGTAAAAGTCTTGGTTTTCCTCCTGAAGAACTCTACGAGAAACATAGTGGCTTTGAAGACTGACGAAGCAAGTTTCTTAATATACTTCTTGTCGGTCTCTTTAATGATCCCATTTCCTCCAAGTTTTTAGAAAAGTTGAATGTGGAAAAAACTAATTCAATAGTAACTTTGTCATAAATTAGATCTCTGAATTGAGCTGGGGTTAAATGGCAAACTGATTTTCAGCTAACTGCTTCTTGTGTAGTTCACAATTCTGAGTGCATGGCTGCAAATCTGCTTGCTCATACTGCTGTTTCCTAGGCTGGAGTGACTATTAAATTTTGTAATTAGTGGAATGTAATTATTTCCCGTAATGGGCTGTAAATTCACATTATGCCATAAATCATTCTTATGTACACTTAAGGATTCATTACTCTTCTTAGCAACTGACTAGCATATTTACTAAGCACAGAAATGTTCAACTGGAGTACCCTCTACATTACTGGTAAAGCATTAGTTGTTCCCAAATGAAATCTCTTTATTGGGGGTAAGTGGTTAGCAGAAGGAAAAGTGTGGTTCTACCACTGTGGTTAGAAACAAGACTTAAGAATCTGATTCAGCAACGTATTAAAATAAAATAAAAAAAAAGAATTTGCATATCAGTTCCATTGGGATCATTTATTGTCCTCATTAAGGCTCTTAAGTGCTTTCTTAAATCATCTTCTGAAATAAGAGTCAAGGAGTGAGAACTGCTGTTATGACTAAAGAAAATTTGTCAGCGAGCAGCTTTCTCCACAGTGACAGAACACCAAAATCCAGGAACCTGCTAAACTCAAACCAGAACAACTACAAGCCCAGGCAGACCTTCCCAGGCCTGCACACCAAGCACAAAATTCCTTCTACATCCCCCTTCCCACTGCTTTTGCAGTGCAATCTCATGGCCTCCCTCCTGCTGCCTGATCACACCTACCAGAGGCAGGCTTGCCTGAGTGCCATACGGTCACGCAACAGCAGAGATGCCCAGGCTGGTGTTCAGGCAAACCTCCTTATGGCTCCTGTTCTATACGGACAGCTCACGTCCTGGGACCTCCACAGACAAACCTTGCATGTGTCTAGCGTCCTACAATGTTGTTCTTTAGGAGGGTAAAAAGATGTCAAAAGGATGGTGGTATTCTGAGTAGAGACAGGGCTTTCTGGGCTGGAACCACACGTTGCTGGCTCATCAACCAGCACCCCAGGTCCTTCTCCTCAGGGCTGCTCTCAAACCATTCTCCGCCCAGCCTGTATTTGTGCATGGTATTGCCCTGACCCATGTGCAGGACCTTGTACTTGGCCTTGTTGAACTTCATGAGGTTCACACGGGCCCATCTCTCCTGCCTGTCCAGGTCCCTCTGCATGGCATCCCTTCCCTCCAGCATGTCAACTGCACCCCACACAGCTTGGTGTCATCGGCAAATTTGCTGAGGGTGCACTCAATCCCAACATCCATGTTGCCAACAAAGATGTTAAACTGCACCGGGTCCCAATACTGAGCCCTGAGGAACACCACTTGTCTCTAGTCTCCACTCACCTCTTGGTGAGTTAAAGGCCACATTGGTCTTTAAATTAGGTCTTCCTTGGACATACCCTATTTGTCACCTCTTAGTGAGTTAAAGGAAGCAGAAGCTCAATGTATCTTACAACTCTGACATCAAGAAAGGAGAGTGCAGGAAAAGGGAATTAGTCCAATAGAAAAAAAATAATCTTAAGGATCCAGCACAAAGTTTGTAATCTGTGTTATCAGACAATTCAGATTCTTTCATATACTGACTTAATATTCTATCAGCATGCATGTACGCACACATGTGCCTGCACCAGCCTAATATGTGTTCAGAAAGGGTGAACCAGACCTGAGATACTTGACTCCTCAGCAGAATAAAGTATGTATAGACACTAAACAGGCAAACATCATCCTTCACAAGGTGGAGGATTTTAGTCTTTCTTGCATTTTGTTGCAAGCTTTTCCTCTCTCCTAAATTAGATGTTATCTTACCTCTCCTCTTCTTATTAATAATCAATGATGAAAGTAAAAGCCTAGGCAATGGCGAAACAGGATCAGCTCCTGATGTCTTTTCTCAGACAACTGCAATCTGCCCTGGGCAGACTGGCTGGCAGACGCAGGGAGAGACCAGCCAACACTCAAAAAAGGGTCAGAATTTCTTTTCCTTGTTGCTGGTTAGCAGGTTAGGTACTCCTTGCCATTAAACCCTCCTTTACTGTGCTACTGATCCAGCAGTACTGGCATAGGCAGGAAGCCTTCCTATAAAATTTACAAGACAGACATGCGTAAGATATGTAAACCTAATTAAAAAAGGATAAATTTAAAACAGGAAAAAGAAATTCCCATCTGCACCTAGACCATTTGCAGTTAGCATCGCCCAGATGTCTAAAATGTGCAGGCTGCAAAAATATCCTAATGCCCTTCAAACCCAACACAGAGTGTTAATGATTGCTTTAATTGGAAAAAAAATAATGGATAATCCGACAGATAGTAGCAATGAACTAAATGCCAATAAAGGGAATCTGAGAATAAGCTTAACAGATTTGCTGGAGAAGCAACTGCAGCACAGACCTTGAAGGCATTAGTTTGTGGCCAACAAAGATCAGTTATCTGCTTGTCTAACTCTGATCCTTTGCATGTGATTAACAAAGGTGAAGGGAAGCCTCTCCGGGGACCTGTCGCAGTGATAGATAGATAGACGATTTAAGACAAGAGTCTTTGTTTATGCTGTGACTAAACTTCCAATTCTACTTCTGTCTGTGAATATATCCCGTCCCCACTGGGCACTGTCAGATCCCATCAGCCTTGTTCCCTTACCTTGCGGAAAATTCTGTCCAAACACACACAAGCCTTTTTGCTCCCCTGAGGCTTCGCTGGTGCAACTGAAAAACCTAATATGGTTATTTCAGCTAAGCACACGGTAAGCATGTCTGTGTTAGACCTAGACAAAACCAAACCCAATTAAACAGTCCCTGTTCATAATGCTTTTCTAATGTGCGGTAGCTGGGACCAAAAAAGCACACTTTGCTGCGCCTCAGAGAAGGCTGCCATGATGTGCTGAACTCTTCAGTACCAGTCAGTCATTGAAAGACCTCTTGCTTTTTCAAAATGTTTGTTTTTCAGCAGTGGTTGGACAGCAGTGCATGGTTATTGAACACAGAAACAGAGATTTTCCTGCTTTTCAAGTACAGAGTTTTGCATCAACATGGTTATGAGGGGTGCAGTTTAAAAGACATACACAGCGTTGTTCTGGCAAGACTGTTCAAGAATGACCTCAGCATGGTTTTAAAGACAAGCTGCTGTGAGGACTTTTCCAACTCTACTTTGGGTCTGTTTTTGCACTCTGCTCCCTCTTCCAGCTATGGCTGGACCTCTATTAACAAGCTCCCTTTCGGTCCTGTTAGGGCACAACAAGAATTCACCAAGAAGCCTGTGACCTTCACAATAGGTTTTTTGACCAGTAGCAGGAAAGTCCACTTAGTGTCTGCGTGCAGTGAAGGAGGAATATGGAACAGAGCCGGCAAGTTCTAAATACCCTTTTATTTTTTTTATATTTACTGGCTTTCAAAAGGGGCAAAGATGATCTTAAATATAACAAAAATGAAAACTGCTTTTCAGAAACTGTGTAGTATTTCCAACTAAATATGAAAAGCGGTTTTATGTCTCACTTCCTCTGTCCACTTTATAACTCTGTAAAATACCATTATAATATACAGTACTTCTGAGACTCTTATGTTCAATAAAAGGGTCAATAAGAAGTTGTTATGATAACAAACTGTTTTCACTTAATCGCATATCTGCTTACCACACAAAGCTTTCTCAAGGACTTCTGTTTCTATAAAATGTTTCATAACAGAGAATAAAGTTATAAAATATTGATAATTATATCTAATTTTTAGATGAATGAAACAATATTTCTTTTCTGTTCTTTATTTTGTTCGTTTGCCTTGCTTTTTCAGATTATTGCATAGATTTAATAACCTTGAAAAACTTCTAGTCAATTCCTCTAATTCCTTATCAGCTGAAGAAGATTTTGAAACATTGAAAGCTGGGAGAGGGAGTGAGCACAGCCAACAAACTGCTTCCTTGTACTCTGCTTTCAGACCCTGTTGTGGTCTGCTACTTGCTACTAAAGATGATTTTTACCTGAAGTAGAACTGTGGGAAGGTGTTCAGAGTCCATCCGGAAAGACTTGTTTCCAGGGTTATGGAATTGCTCATGAACATCCTGATATGAAAGCCCTTTCAATTTCAATACCCTTCAGTTACATTGACATTTTTCTCCCACAGAATCTTGAAAAGATAGAAAAGCTAATTTCTTTTCTTTTAATCTTTTTCCGCTTGCGTTCTGTCTTGGAAAGTTTCTCACTTTCTACTTTTCTTCATGCTGTTTTTACTTTTCATTGCTCATTTTTTTCTCAGCAATCCTTTACTACCTCCACCCACCAGCATATATCTGATGATTACTTAAAGCCCACCAGCCAAACTGTAATACAACTACTTAAGTCAACACCTGAGCAAAGATCTTACCTGGGACAAGGTAAAGGCACCTCTAATGCCGCCCCCCCTTTTTTTTTTATTTCATTAATGCCAAAAGCTACATTGCTCCAAAACTGTTTCTCCAAAACCTTGCTGAATTAAAAGAATTGAAGCTAGTATGGACCTAGCTAGCTCCAGGCTAGTATATCTTACGGTACATCACTCATGTATGACTAAACTTAATATCTTATTATTATCTAAGTAACAAGCCTCATAATAAGGCTATCCAAATAAGTAATCAAAAAATAAATCATGCAATAAATTTGCTTAGGACTGCTGAAGACAGAGGTTAACTCAACGGAACATACTCTTGAAAGATTTTGTGTTTAGAAAGGTAATTCTGCCAATCACAAGGATATAAAGAGTGTTTTAAATCACAGCCTAGAGATTCAGGTTTCTTTTTAATGGAACAAATCACCTACCTCCTTTTGAGTACATTTACATTCCGATATAATAAGTAGGGCTATGAAAAACAGGTGATTTTTTTATTCTTTTTTCTTTTTAGTAATTGATTTTCCCAATTATGTAGGAAACGGCTTCAGGGTGACCAAACTTTTAACTCCTTTCAAACAGTCTAAGTATATTTTGACATTAAAGATATTAAAAGAAAAGCAATTATTCACAGATATTTAGGGTGAATTTGTTTTCATGATCCTTCTGAGAAACGTTGGGTGTTTTTCCAGCCAAGCAAAATTGGCAATTTGTACCCTCAGCAAGCACGTGGCTTATTAAAAGTGTCTTCGTATTTCTTACTGTTTCGGAATAACCTGAAACTTTTAATCCAGTATGTCCATTATGATGAAGAGTTTTATTTGCATGCACAGACATTAGATCTATTCATTAGTGTCATTAGCTGTCATTAGTTGGCAGAGTCAGTCTTAGCCTATAGGCTATGCATTGCACAATGAATGAAAGGAAAGCGCAGAGAAGAAAACTTTATGTAGCAAAAGATGACAAATTAGTACAGTTCTATCTCAAATTCACAGTTAGTACAAGATAAAATGGATAGGTTCAAAGGCAAGTCATAAATCAAACTTACGAAATGAAAGAATTCATACGCAAATGGAAACTTTTGACAGCAAAGCCAGTGTTGATCACTTCACGACATTAAAATAAATAAGAAGAATAAATCAGAAACAAACAAAAATTACAGCTAGGAGCAAATACCTAAGCAGTGAGTGGGAACAGAGTCTCTAACTTGATACCAAAGCAACCCTGTCTGCACTGAATATTTAGGGGAATATTTAGCAAAAGTGTGACTTAGCACAGTGGAATATCTGCAGAAATCTTACAAAGCTCCTAATGCAGGCCAATAATTTTAAATATTTATATTTGGCTAGATTGGGACTAATGCTCTGACAAGCTCTGGGGTATCCTTAATTAGCTAAGTACAGATTAAGTTAGTAACTCCTCTCTATAACAGATCTTTTATGTACTTTAAAACATTTTAAAGAAAACAGATCAGAGCAGAAGGAATGTACTAGACTTTCTTTTGGAATGGGAAAAAACTGTTGCAAATGTTGAGTATATTACTGTCTCAAGCCATTAATAGTTGAAATAATTTTGATAAAGTATATGCTATATTTCATCTTATTCAAAATCGTAATGAATCACACAGTGCTCCGGTCAGCCCTCTTTGGGCTTTTGAACAGAGCGAAGAGTTGCTGGGAACGCAGACACTGTCCTCACTGGGATATTCTGCAAGTTCATCTTGAAATCAGATGTGTGCCCTGGCTGATTTAGTCCAAGTAAAGTCTAAGGAGAGACTTTCACCGATTTCATTCACGGAGCAGGTAGCATCTTTAAATAAACGAAAAGTAAATCACAGATATTTAAGCTAAATTTTAATTCTGCAGCTGTTCATTGAACTGTTAAAAGAAAGGTAAATTTCCCTGCCTTTTAGAGAGAGCTGCAAAAGGTTTTATTAATTAAGTATAAAATTCTATTTGGAATATTTTTGGACACTACAGGAAAAACATGCTTTTTTTTCTCCCTATTTCTACTTGATTTAAATATTTCCAATTCCAATAAACTAAAAAATGTCCAAAGAAAAAGGGAAATATGAGCAGAAGGACCATTTACAGGAAGGATTTCCACATTTACTTCAACAGAGGACTCTGCTCCCTTGGAATCTTATTAGCACATTGTGATTCTTTTTATGAGAAGTAAGGATTTCCAGTATTTAATTATTGAAGACTAGAATAAAATCACAGGTTTCCTCCTGTGACATGTTTTCTTTAGGGCTATAGGACAACCTTTCGGCTGCTATCATAAGGTATCAAGAATGAACTAGTGAAACAAAGATTGCTAGGGAGAAACACAGTAACTCAGAGAGAAAGCAGTGCCTGATATTACCAAGTTTAATACCTAAAACATCTCCAAAAATGATTGACAGACTGATGTAGGCAGAGTATCTAAGAGGCCTTTGTTCAGATTCACATGAACTGACTATTCTAAAACAACTATTCTAACTGTGGGAAGTTCTAGGTGAGATTAGAGAAAAAATGACTGGTCAGATAAATAAACCTTACAGCTGAGCTGTAAGGTCCCAGAGAAATGGAATACTATAGCTGGTAATGCGGATGTATCTAGACAAAAGACTATTATCTCTAGAATCTGGCACCACACTTCCTTTAATAAGTAAATAAATAAAAAAAACCCCAACAGAATACAATATTAATGAATGTTCAAATGACTTTCAGTATTAGTTTATCAGTGCTATGTAAATAAATTACATGGAAAGCATTTCTGATGGGACATTTTAATATTTGCATATCCTTAGTCTTCAACAGAAATTGGAGAATTATATAAGAGCGGCAAGAAAAGTATAAATACTTTGTGCTGTTTTCTAATAACCAAACCCATTTTAATAATAATTGAGCCTGTGCCTGGAGATCAAAACCAAATTTGATGGGCGCTGGGGTTTCACTTTATTAAGTGCAGGCATCCTCAGGAAAGAGAAAGATCCGGACTAAATTTATTACACAAGTAATGTAAAATGCCTTTTTGATGTTATGCTGTGGAAGTTTTTCAAGAACAGGAAGAAAAATAGACATAGATGCCAAAGGTTAAGAATGAGCGATCTCAAGCAGTCATTGACTTTCAGATCCAGACCACCATCATCTTGATATTCCCACCTCTCTGTGTTAGTTTGCGTATGAGTCCTTTATGGTTTTATTCATTGCTTCCCCCCATGCTCTTTGATTTTTATTCTAGTGTGTGATATATGCTCCAGTTAAAAAAGGCCTCCATATAAAACATGTCCTAAGACTGGAACACATTTATAGATGGATGTGAAGGATTACTTTGAGAGGAGAGGATTTTTTCCCGTATGGCTTTTCCAAAGAAAAGAAGAAAAATGCTTAAGTAATAAAACCAGATAAATTATATAGCCTTTCTGAAGTGATTTTGAACAAGAAGAAATCAAACCTTTTTACTGAGATGGAGAAAAAGTAATGTATCACTGGAGAGCAACTGGTGACAAGTCATTGATTTCAATAGCATAACAATGATCAATTGAGAACGTGCCTGAAACTCTCTTGAAGTTTTGAAAATGAACTGAGAAAGTGAGCCTTGCCAGAACTTGTCCATCCAAGTTAACACAAGGATCTTTTAATATTGAACTCAGCCAAGACATTCATTCTCATATCATTGGTCCCTTTATAATCAAGAGCAAGCACGGCACTTCACAAACACAGCTGTTTCTGTTAAAGTTGTTCTTTGTATTGTGGAAGAGCCACATTTCTTCCAGACATGTCTATTTCATTTTTTTTTATCATCTCCTGGAGTTATCCTTGTTTAATTTATCTGCTAGTATTGATTAGTTTCTTGTTTAAGAGAAGATAATTGTTCAGATACATCTTCAGCAATCAATAGTAATCGTAATCGATCAAATGAGCTTTGATTTAGTACTTCTGCCCAGTTTTTATTTGGTGCTTTTCTCAAGCTATGCAGGGTCAGATATATCAGTTCAATTAAGTTTACTGATGGGCTCAGCATCCCCAGAGAGGGAGAAATTTTCAGGAGAGTGTAATTCCCATTCAGACTATGAAATAAATGACTTGACACTCAAATTGAGCTCATACTTGTGCTAAAAGAGTTGCAAACCTGGCAACACTTGTGGATACTATAGATTTGCATTCACGGCTACAAGAATATAATTTTTTCAGGTTTTGCAGAATGTGGGAATAGGAGTCTATTTAACTGTACATGGTCCAAATGAAGACATCTGCATTTGACTATTTAATCCTTATTTTTGTTACATGGAGAATACATATACACCTTTTCAGTGGGGAGAAATCAGCATTTATAATGCTGATAAATTATAATTTATAATTAATCTCATCTTGAAGTAGAAAATAGATCAGAATAATCGCATTCTGGAAGTGCTTGTTTCTGTCCATTCAGTATAAAGAAAGCCTGTGGGGAAAAGGCTATATTTATATATAGAGATATATATATACTCACACACGCTGGACTCACCTTCAGTGGTTTAACAAAAATATTATTTCTTCCTTATATTTGACATATCTCATTTTAAAATCATTGTGTTACATATGCTATTTAAAGGCAATATTAGGCTCTAAACACTATTGTTTTCTCTAAATTTCAGCAACAACACTTAAAACGTGGGCTTAGGGTTAGTTTGTTTTTATCTTGTGAAGAAAACAAAAAACAACCTAGAATGGTAGTCACCCTGTACCTCCAATGACAAGAAATAGTCCATCACATTTTATGACGGTATTTTTCTGAATTTTTTTTCCTTATTTTTCATTCCAAGAATGTGGAACTTTGTTAAAACAGTCCTAGTTGTAGGAAGAAGCACAGGCGATTCAGTAAGTAGCATTTTCTGGTTTGAATGTAAATTTCAGAAAACTCCCATCTTCATGAAAGAGTGATTTTGGAAGTGCCTTCCTTCATAGGCAATCAAGGTCAACACGTACTTTTGGTTGTTAGAGCAGCCAGTATACTTGGAAGTCATCCATGGAACATCCTGATGACAAGTTTATTTGTCTCATTTGGCTTGGCTAAAGGTTCCTTAAAGCTTCAGCTGAATACATTCTTCCGAATAGAGGAAAGCAGCGCTGCTCTGTGCTGGTAAAATGAACAGCGTGTGTATTTTCATGTCTGGTGGTACTGCAGGCTTCCCACAATTTCAGGGTGACTAAAAGATACAGTCTGAGTTTGGTGAAGCCTGCGCATCCTAAGACATAGGTAGAAAAGTTATCCAGCAGGCGGAAATAAATAGGGACCAGGATTTTGGGAAAAAATCAATTTATCTAGTGGTCCTGCACGATAAGCTGTAACAAAGAGACAGCTTCACTGTATGAAGGAGGAGACAGTTGCAGTCTGTGCAGCAGCAGCTGCAAAGGAAAGAGATGTACATAAGCCTCAGCTGAGAGACAGGCAGGGAGAATAGGAGACGAAATCTGATTTTAGTGAAAACCTACTCAGTGCGGGCAAAAGTTTGAGGGGCTAGTACTGGACTCACAGCCTCTCACTGCTTGGCCATATTCTAATGCCAGGGATGAATAAAAAGCCTTTTGGGTACAGGAATGTTTATGTCGGAGGTATATTGATATTTCTTTTGCTCAGTTTGTGTCTGCCAGTGGCAGAAATATTTGTTTTGCACAAACAATAAAGTGCTGCGTCATTAGACATATTTCATGTATTTACGGGTGAATACGGTACAACAAAATGCTGGTGACTGAGGCAAAGTGATGCTTTTCAGAAGTGTCCTTGGGCTCCATGCTGGCATCCCTCTTAAATACACCTTCCTCCGTGCTTTGTTCACTGTTTGCTCTTTGCGTACTCTTGCGAACAAACTGAATGCCGTAAGGTGTTTTAGGCAGGTAAGTGATTATCGGCTTTTACAATGCCTGATTTGTAAACCATAAAAATAGAACTGCCTTTTTACTGACAGCTAGCTGAGATGAATGAGCTAAATCCCATCTTTGGTGTTTTTAAATGCCTATAATGTGCTGCTTACTGGCAAAGCATGTGCCTCATCCGCCTTTCCCCACACAGCCAGCTCTGAAAGGTGATAGGTACCTAGAGACAACACTCAGTATAGCAATATACTCACGGGGAAAAACTGAGATTGATTTTTTTTCATCTGTACTAGGGTTTTAGCATTTACACTGTTTTGCTAGTATTGCAACCCTATATTTGCACAGGATGTTTATGGTTATTATATTGGACATTTCTCATCTATATTTGCAGAACATGCTGATGGCTTTTTTTTTCTTGAGAGTCAGCTGTTATTTTTCCTCTCCGACGGAATGACAATGATGCTATTTTAAGTAAGAGCTGATACTCATAGTCAAAAGACTCATTTCACTGAGACCCACAATACATTTCTGCTTACAGCTCACTGACTTGCTAACTCAAGACTTTTAGAAAGACATAACATTTCTTGCAAAGAATTCAGGGCAGGGTTGATGTGAAAACTCTGCCAGCCAGCAAGATAAAGCCTTATCCTATCATCCTCTCTCTCCTTGAGCAATACCTCTCCCCAAAATTGAGAGCCTGTTGAGCCCAGAATTTTAGGGTAGCATTGCTCCCAATTTTTTAGGTCTAACTCCTCAGCAAACTCCAAATATTTTCTGAATATTTGTGTTTACTCTTTCAGATGATATCTTTAAAGACACGAGTGTGCTTTGTAGCTGCATAAATAAAATGCTGCTACTAAAGCCTGGGGCAGCTGTATATACTTTGTATGCTTTCTAGAATAGGAAGCCATATTTTATTTTTCCAGCTGAATATACCAGCAGGTACCACAGGGGTGAAGACATCAATTTCAGTCCTCCTTATTGAACCTTTAAAGAAAACTTGTACTCTATCCATCAACCAGGAGGCCAGTCTGCTAGTAAGCACTGAAGGTGCTGATCTCAGCTAGATACTCTTTTTCAATCCATTGCTTGCTGTGAATAGGATTCTGCTAAAAGTAAAGCAAAACTATGAAGCATAGAAGAACTACACTGCTGTGCTTTTGTATGACTTCATTTTCAAACAGAAACCCAATTGATCATACTACACAATGCAGTGTAACTCTCAACCTCTCCCACTGAACTGGCTGTCAGATTCACAAGTTCTACAGGGAAGGTTCCCATTGTGTGGATGGCGGCATGCAAGTGTATTGTGGGCACACGTGCACTTGACCACAAATACAAATCTCAATGCACCAGAACCTATTTGGGTAGGAGAAGAAGGTCTTCGTCTTTAAGGGAAAATAGCACCTGAAATGAGAAGCCACAGCTTCTTGTTGCCACTGGTAGTGACATATCCACGTAAGAGAGTAAATCTGTAATATGTTTAACAAGTTGTATGTTTTCCCACAGCTCCTGAGGACAGTCTAACAATTCTATCAAAGAAATCACTCTGCTGAACAGCCTTCTACCTCCCAAGTCATGTTTGAATCAATTGTTTTTTGAGGAAAAATAGCAGGATGATGTATGGTTGAAGATAATATCATCTGGGGAAAAGATATAAAATAGTAACCTGTTTCATCTTCTGTCGCTGGAGGAGTGGCCTTGATTGAAAGCTTTTTTTATTTTCTAGTCTAACTTATAATAATTTGAACAACACATCTTCAACTATGCCTTCTGTAGCGTAGTAGGTTGACCCTGGCTGGACACCAGGTGCACACCAAAGCTGCTCTATCAGTCCCCCTCCTCAACTGGACAGGGGAGAGAAAATATAATGAAAGGCTTGTGGGTTGAGATAAGGACAGGGAGAGATCACTCACCAATTACCGTCACAGGCAAAACAGACTTGACTTGGGGAAACTAATTTAACTTATTACCAATCAAATCAGAGTAGGATAATGAGAAGTAAAACTGAATCTTAAAGTACCTTCCCCCTACCCCTCCCTTCTTCCCAGGCTCAACTTCACTCCTGATTTTCTCTACCTCCTCCCCTCGAATGGCACAGGAGGACAGGGAACGGGGGTTGTGATCAGTGCATCACACTTTGTCTCTGCTGCTCCTTCCTCCTCATACTCTTCCCCTGCTCCAGCATGGGGTCCCTCCCACGGGAGACAGTTCTCCATGAACTTCTCCACATGAGTCATTCCCATGGGCTGCAGTTCTTCATGAACTGCTCCAGTGAGGGTCCTTTCCATGGGGTGCAGTCCTTCAGGAACAGACTGCTCCAGGTGGGTCCCCCACAGGGTCACAAGTCCTGCCACAAACCTGCTCTAGCATGGGATTCTCTCTCCATGGTGCCACAGGTCCTGCCAGGAGCCTGCTCCAGCACAGGATTCCCATGGGGTCACAGTCTCCTTCAGGCATCCACCTGCTCTGGCATTGGATCCTCCACAGGCTGTAGGTGGATATCTGCTCTACCATTAACCTCCACGGGCTGCAGGGGGACAGCCTGCCTCACCATGGTCTTCAACACGGGCTGCAGGGCAATCTCCTCCCCCTCCTTCTTCACTGACCTTGGTGTCTGCAGAGTTGCTGCTCTCACATATTCTCACTCCTCTCCCCTGTCTGCTGCAGCACAGGTTTTTTCCCTCCTTCTTAAATATCTTATCACATAGATGCCACCACTGTTGCTGATGGACTCGGCCATGGCCAGCAACAGGTCTGTCTTGGAGACAGCTGGCATTGGCTCTATTGGGCATGGGGGAAGCTTCTAGCAGCTTCTCACAGAAGAAGCTTCTAGCCCCCCACGCTACCAAAAACCTTGCCACGCAAACCCAATACATAGAGGGGCTGCTGTGGAACTGAATCCATCTCACCATGAATAAGTTTTTCCTGATATTTGAAATTTTGGCCATTTCCCCCAGTTATTACTATATCCCTGACATGCCAAGGACCTACACTGTTAGAGCTTTTGCCCCTGGGAAGAAACTTGGCTATTCCTTACACCTTCAGTAGTGTCTAAGCCAGTTTAGTTCTTGTTCTATCCTCCTAAAGCAGTGTACAACAGCTCCTTCAATTCTGCTCACTAGGTTGCCTTCCTTTTTCTCCTATTAATAACTGAGTGATGCACATGCACGCAGGACAACTCAGGGAGTGTAAATGCCCAATTGTTTTTCTTTTCTGAGGTTTGGTAAACATGGTAGCTCTTGATATGCAGCTGAATTTTGAATTGTCAGGGGTTTAGGAAATTATTTCCTTCTGCTGTGAAATTCTAAACTTCCCCTTTTTCATAGTAGAATAAAATCCAGATTTCTTTGGTGATATTCCATCAGACCGGTTCATCTACATCTTCCCTGTAATGCAGTACCCATGGAGCTACAGAGACAGTTTTTATTGTACTGTTCAAACTATTCTACCCCCAGTGAACAATTAAATGCTCATTAGTGCTAATGAGACAGCCTAGAAAGCTAGGGAACTCAAGATGTGTTGGGAAAATGCCTGGTTTGAACCAAAATAAGGCAGGAATTTGAACATGAAACTTCTATACCCTTTCACCTCTGAGAGTGTTAGAGGTGGACTGAAAAGCTTTCAGCTTCTAAGGTCTGTTGATGTTCTTCCACATTTTTGTAGAAATGACCTAATATCGACAATCACTGCACGAAAAACACATGAATCTCCTTAAAAAATCTGTGATAGAGTTACACCATAAATGTACATGCTTTAGTATTTTTTTTTAATAGTTTGTTTTATTTTCACCTTCCCTTTGCAGTGTGGATAGCAAAAAAAAAAAGGGTAAAAGTCACATGAGAACATTGGTAGGTTCTCTCATGTTTAACAATGGCATCAAATTCATAGCTCACCATCTTCTCCCTTTTTCCTTGCCATCCTTGTTTGATAATATTTCCTTCAAGAACATGGTAGAGGCTTTGAGATCTCTAATCCTTTGTCAAATTTGGCTTAAAATCACTTGAAAGGTCAAAAGTTTACTGGAGCAGGAGACAGATGGACAATGTGATCACATAAATCTTATCTTCAAAGGACAGCAGGGAAAAAAAATATGCCATTTAAAATTAAAAAGTCAATACTTATCTGTTCTTAAGTGGACTTTAATCCACCTTGTGGGAAAAAAAAACCCTGCCTTGATCTATTAATTATGTATTGTTTTTACTTACTGATGATAGTTCTGCTAATCTTTGATTTTCAAAGTATTTTTAAAATATTTGAATTATTGTAAAAGTAGAAATTAGAAAATTTGCTTAACTACTATTTAGTCCATTCTGCTTTGAAACATTTTTTTCTTGTCTTTGAGTAATGTGAAACTGCATTTTTTCAATTATTTTCTAGATAATCATCAAATCAGCATTTACTAGTAGTTTACTGTTATTTCTTTTAAATATCTGAAAATCTGTGTTACCCAGAGTAATCCTTTGGTTAAAGTCCTCAATAGTGAGAGGTATGTGAGCACATGGAGGACACAAGGAAGGAAGGAAGGAAGGATACTTGGAAGGAAGGAAGGAGGGAAGGAGGGAAGGGAGGATACTTGGATGGATGAATGGAAGGAAGGAAGGCGGGCAGTCCTTAGTCCTTCCTGTCCCTGGTGGGGAACTTTCCCAAACAAAAGGACAAGGCTTGCATAATGTGATCTGACTGCAGTCAGTCACACACTATTGCATTCAGAGTTCCTTATACACTACCATATGTTGATTTTTCTTCTTTTTTTTTTTTTCCTGTTTTTTCCTTTTTTTAATTGGAAATATTTTCAGCTGTCCTTCACTTTCTAACTGGCTGGGATGAATTCAGCAATACATATTCACTGTCAGTATTCTAAATCAACCAACTCTTGTTATCTGACACTATTTTTGGATTTCTTTATATAGATCATTTCCCTCTTTTTTATTTATTTCTGGCTGACATATACCAGCATTCATCTGAACATGTTGATCAATGTAATCTGCTCTCTGCAATTAGACTTTTTTAATTAGAACAGATTAAGATGAGTTATTTACATGATATCAGCTTTGCTACTAAGACACCTTTATTGGTATTTACATGATTGCCTTCTGCACATTTACTTTTATAATTATACACGTTAGCTCTTAATGGAATGAAAAGGGCACTAGGACCCAATGTTTTTAATCTGCTATCATTTACATCCCAAAGTTGCCAAATAGGTGCTTGGCTGAAGACAGTTTTTCAGTGGAATAGTAACACAGGTTTTGTTCATCTAAATCTTGAAGGTACAACTTGTACTTCTATCTATTTTCAATTGCATTAAATGAAAAAAGGACGAAAGCAACTTAATAGTAACTAAACCTCCTTTGCAAAGAGAATACTTCCAAACAAAGAAAAAAACCACCTGCAGTTCAGCACAGATCCCTTTGAAGTTAGTGAAGTTCTCTGACAAAACAATAGACTGCCACAGAATAAAAGTGTTTTTAGAGGAGGCAATTATACTCATAGGCCAGCTTGAACCTTCTTTTTTTTTTTTTTTTTTTTTTCTCCAACAAAAGCACTCTAAAAAGGGTCTGCACTGCAAAACTAGAATCTCTGAAAAAGAATGATTGCTAGGTTTAGATGCTGAAGAAATATAGGAAAGTAATTTGGAAAAAAAATGTCAATTTTGTTATATTTCAGATGAGAGGAGAATGTGATGTTGACATCCAACTGCTGTATTAGTTATACCCACTCAGCCATCCTAAGTACATGTCCTTAGTTACCCTGAGATGACTGAATTCAGCATTGCTTCCCACTGTATTGAAATACATTAATACACATATGAAGAGTCACTTGAACAGTAGGACAACACTTAATTTACATGAGAGGCGCATAACCACAATGCCTGTAAGACACTCTCACTAAAGCTTAAAAAATAGACTGACCTCAGGAAACAAACTGTATTCAAAATTAAATAGTTCTAACATAGGACTGGTTTAAAAAAAAAACAACAAAACACACCCCTCCCACCCCCGCTGCGTCCCTCAGACAGCCCTCCTCCACACCCAAAACAGCAGAAAGGGCTGAGAGTTTGGCAACATGATTCCATCACACTTCTTGCATTTTGATGTGTCTGGTGCCCCAATCTCAGGAAGCCCACTTGGGAATTTAAGACATTTTCAAAGTAACCAAGGATCCTGGTGGACTTTAGATAGACTTCATTCTCAGTTTTCAGCAACAACAAATAAGTCTCTCTTTGGAAACTAAAAAGAAAAAAGAGAGGGAGAGAGAGGGAGCAAGAAGCTGTCCATGTCTTTTGCTCAACAGCAGATGAAAACACCCTATNAGCAGATGAAAAACACCCTATTTGCTCCCTCCTCATCTATACTTGCCAAAATTGATCCTTATATAGAAACAGGTTGTAATTTTTTTTTTTTACCTTGCTTTTTAAAAGAAAAAATAAATGGAATTTTCGAGTATTTCCAAACAGCTCTCATTCTAAGCAGCCATAAAGTTGTTCATATGACCAGCCCCGATGATCAGATTTTCAGATACAGAGCCTGTGAATTATCTATAAAAATAAATGAACTTCCGTCCTTTAGTCTAAAAATAGTGCAGGTCACTGCAAAATTAACCTGCATCTGACCCTTTGTGGAATTTCAATATGCTTAGTGCTTTTGGGGACTGAACTTGTACCATCCTCTAGGGTATGGACAAAAGCTTTAGAGCTCTTCTGGAGTTCCCTTAGACAGGTCAAGTCTATAGCAGTCAGTCAAAATTTGTTAGCTATGTAGCCTTCTAAAGAAAACCAAAAAAAAAATGATAACCATATGATAAAATGCAGCAAAGGGGCGCAAAAAACTGTGGTGTTTGATGCGCCTCTTGGGAGACCCACCTTTGAAAGCTGAGGCTGCTTATATGTTCACCGGCAACTTAGGGGTTGTTGAGGAGCAGGAACAGAGTTGATTTATTTTTAGAAATTACTTTTGAGACATAAAACATACTGCAAAGATACCAAGTATCACAAAGAAGCCATCCATTCTTGCCAAGTCTCAAATCTTCTAACCCTCCCTGCTCAACTTTTCAAGGCCATCAATCAATAACATCATAAAACTCATGATTACATTTCATATATGCATAAAATATGGGTTGTTTACAACATCCTGCTTGTCAAGCAATTAAGAATCTGCAGACGTTCATAAAACTTAAGGTAGAAGAAACGGTACAGATCTCAAACCTTCCATAAACATCCATCTGTCTATCATATAATAGAGATGAGGTGAATGTCTGCAAACAAATCTTGGTAAGGAAGGACACGAAAGAATTGATGGCCCAGGTTACCTGGGACTCAGAATTGTCCCTGCAACAGCACTGTGGGTCAGAGCAGATGTCACACGTACATGGACAGAATCCCACTGGCACTGATCTCTACGTCTTACAGATCCATCTGCATAGTACCATGAAAACAATCACTCCTGGGCCTCTTTCAGAAGGAGAAGGAAATGCTCACAGGAGATAGCAGTGAATGGTAGCTATGGTAGTAAACCAGGAGAAATATTAAATCTATAAGAAGGCCCAGTAGAGAACAAATGAACAGTTTTACCATGGACCCACCGGGTCTCTGCAAGAGGCAGATGCTATTTTACAGACTGCGTAAAGATCTCTTGGTTTTATGCTAGCCTGGAAATTAACTCACCATGTTCATGAAAAGGCTTGTTTGCTAATTAATCAACAGACTAAATAGATTTGATTACCAGGTTTTCTTTAAAAANACAAACTTTTCAGGGATTTCAATTACTGATTATAATCTAAAGTGCATTATTATTATTTTATGCAGTATAAGATTTTGTGATGCTTCCAATTTGTATGAACATGATACAGCAGAGAATGAATATAGGCAATAATGGAGGAAAACTCAGAATGTCAGCTTTTTCAATAAAGCTCAGTTTCCAAAATATTAGTCTGTCTTTCTGTTTTTATAACCTGCATAAAAAGAAGGCAGCCTGAAGACTGTATGCTAACCACAAAAAAGGTAAAAGCATTATATGTTATTAAACTCTGAAAACATGTGAGTTAATGATATAACAAAATATACTGGTTTAGATGCTGACTGCACAGAAAAACAGTAATCTATGATACCGCCTCTTTATCTTTTGCATATTATACTTTTGAAAGAGAAAGCAATGCAGGCAAGAACAAATGAAAGGCCCAACTGAAAGAACAGAAATTGGTTTGGCCAATGATATAAAACCCACTCACTCTTTACAGGTTGCAGACAAGTGCTCAGTGCACAGTTTATAAGGTTTAAATCACGACATCTTGTGATTTGCCATGTCTCACAACAAGACACATTTGATTACGCAATGCTGAGGCATGACATATATTGTTACTAATACTCCAGAGGACTTTGAGGATGAACTTACTCTGTTCACACTACGGAAAAAAGCCCTTAAAAGATTGCCAGCTCCTTCAATAGGAGAACTCTTCCACGGCTGGGGAGAAGACATCTCTGAGAGTCATTCTTTTTTTTGAATACTTCAAAATTAAATATGATGTGATCAAGCCAACTGAAGTGATATGTTCACACTTCGGTACTTTCTCCTTAATAATATACTGGCTTCACAGTTATGGTGTCAGAGAAGCTTGAAAATTCACAAATTTGGATGCTGCGAAATTTCAAAGACCTCCTCCTCCAGCTAGAAATGTCATCTCATCGACTTCGGCTTAAATGTAATCATACACCACAGCGCTACACTGCCAGAAGATTTGTCAGACACTGAAGGAACTGCAGTTTCTAGGCAGGGACACCTGAGACTTTTGATGAAATATGAGGATAAACTATTTAATGAATAAACAATTAACACATGATTAAAGCATTATTAAAAGACTTGCGTTAGCTATGTGCATACTACTGCTGTCTTCGTGCTTTTCTGAGACCTAATAGGCCTGACTTGCTAAATTTTTGCATCTTCTGTGCAGATCTTTGCCATCAAAAAGCTAAAAGTGAGCTGCTACAGCTCAAGAGAGTAGTCTTTTGAACTGTTGTAAATTAACACACATTCAAACTGTAATCAACACCCAAACCCATTCTTTTTCAAATTATCATAAAATATTACCAGAATTAAGTAAATTTCTTCCTGTTTGCAAAATCTCCTTTCCTGCAGACCTCACTCATTGATAAATTAGGAAAGATCTAACCCATCCATAAATTGCAAAGATCTAACTAAAGCTGGTGCAACAGATTAGGTTCCACAAGACCTAAATTGCAATTTCTGCGTATGCGCAAGTAATTAAAAATGGTTTATAGAGGCCATGAAACTATGAGAACCTCCCATACATATTCTGAACATCAGAAATGGGGAGAGGCAAATTTGGTGAAGTGTGGGAGACTTTACTCTCTTCTTTCACCGTGAAATCATGCATAGAAGGTCCTGACAGGTCACAGTATCTCTGCCTCCAAAGAAAAGGGTTAGTACACTTTTGCTCCTCACTGTGAATAGGATGTGCGCATATACGTATTACATTTCTCACATGGTGTGACAAAGTGGAAACACAGAAGAAAGTGAAGAGGTGTCTAAAACCTCCTCCACCCCAAATCAATGCACACAAGATTGCTCCTCGTCCTGTCACCCGGGGTCTGTAAGGACTGAGGCTGTATTTAGCCATAGACAGAAACTGAAAAGGAGAAAGACCTTTTGTGGTCCCCTGCAGTGTCAAATCAGCCACTATTTCCCTGAAGATTTCTGTACCAGTACTTTTTTCCCTGTTCACTGTCACCAGCCTGATTTTCTAATAAAGCCAGTTGGTTGCTACATTTATTCCTGAGACTTCATTACATGATAAGTAAACCCCGGAGTTTGACAGGCACTGATAGTGGCTGAACTCACACATTTAAAGTGCAGAGAAAAGTTTTCCAAATTAGTGAAAACTGTTTGGTCTACAAAATACAGCTTTGTGAATAAATGTCACCGTAAAAATATTACCCTTTGAAGAGCTGAAACCTGTATAGCAAAACTCATAAATTAACTTGCCTACCAACCTCAAGAGCTGTAAAAAGGAATTGTCTGAGCATCCCTCCATAACACACACTCTCCAGTTCAAGCCTATTACACATTAGTACTCAAGAAAAACTTGTGCGATTCTCTCTGCTTACCAAAAGAGGAATGCTGTAGGCTAAATGCTGTCATACTGCTTGTGGTATTGCATTTGTCTTGTAATCAGATGAAATACTGATTTCAAAGAGGTAAGAATTCTTTGTGGACCCCCAGAAAGCCCCAGAATAAGCTATAATTTATCCTCAACCCACAGATTCTTTTTGTTTGGTTGGTTTGGGTTTTTTTGTTCTTCCAGTAGCAAAATCAATACATTTGCCAATATGGAGAGAATGGTCCTCAAAAGAGTACCTGGAGTGAGGGAAATAGTAGGCACCTTGTGATGGATGTTGAATACAGTCTTGGTAGCAGAAAAGTTAAGGCACTGTAAAATCTGCTTAGGTTAGTAAAAAAGTTTGGAATAGCTTGCATAAGGCCTGAGACCCTATCGTCTTTTCTTTTCTTCAGAAGCAAAAGCCCCCAAACTGACACGTTTTTCCAATGAAAGGGGATGAATCATCCGTGTGGATTACTATTTTTAAGATATGGTCCCACAGTTTTCCACGTAGAATGGGAGCTTATGCAGTGCTGACTTAGAAGCCACGTACAACCTCTTGCTTTCTTGACCGTGCATCTTTTGTGAACTGAAGATAAAAATCTATACCTTCCTTGCAGTTTCAATAAAGTTTCATGAAAGCTAGTTATCTGAACACACTTTTGTAACTTTTCTGAATGTAACTTCTGAACATAAAGGAGGTAAAGTCAGTCATTCTGAAAAGTGGAAGGAATCTGTAAAAAAAACCCAGTAGCTGTAGGAAATAATGGCTTATGAGACCTCCCCCCTCTCTTATCTTTGTATTTTAGAGAATAGATATCACAAACATCTTGGAAAAACATTATAACTATTTCACAAGATTGATGGTAATGTATCTGCTAGAGTTGGTTGCAAATCCCCGGCAAAACAAAGACCTGACAGAAAATGCTAGATCACTGAGTATGAAACGTTTCATTTGAATCAATGGCAGGAGGGATTCCCAAGGGATTTGCTCCAGAGCACAAAATTCTGAACACTGCCGAGTCCATGACTCAAGGACAGACGTACCCTTGCATATAAGCCTGCAGATACAAAACTCTGCATTCAGTCATTGCAGCTGACAGCCTTAGTTTCATAGCTGCTAGCAGCAATGATTTTGACAAGCACAATAATTTCATTGAGCAGCTGCAGTATCCAGGGCTCTTTTGGGTCACCAGAAAAATAAAATAAAAAAACCCAGCACCAAACTTTATTGTTTCATCCTGATGTAGAGATGTAAGAGAAAAGAATTGGGGAGTAGTGGTAGTGGTATTTTTCCGGGCACTCAGAGGAACCTGGTTTCCAGCCAGCTCCAAAACCCATCTCTCAGCAGAAGAGTCCTGCATACCAAGTGTCTGATCCTCAAATACAGCATTCGGTAATGTTACTAAATGACAAGACACAAAATTCTGTATCTGCCATATCTGCACATATTTGTACCTTGCAATCTACATCTAGATATATCTGCTTTATTTAACATGCCTTTGTCCTCTTCAAAAATACACCAGTGTAGTATCAAATGAAAAGCTGTGAGCAAAAATCAGCCCTCTACTTCTTCTGGACTTTCCAAACCACGTCCGCTCCCTTAGTCAATACCAATTTGTGCCTATATCCCCTTCTCTTACCATCTCAAGATCCCAGTTTAACCCACTTCCTTAAGAGAGAACCAGAAATATGCTGTGTTGCACTTGGTTTCTATCAGATAGGGAAAAGAACATACGGGGTCTAGTAGGCGCTGCTGCTAATTTCTGAAATTAAAAGTACAGCATAAGGAAATAAGAAAGTGCAACAGAACTGAACTGAAAAATGAGGAAGGCACACAGCAGAGGAAGAAACAAGCAAGCAAACAATAGTTACTTCAGCTACTCAGAAATACAGCTTTCCAAAACAAGTTTGTGAAAGCACAGAGAAACTCTTAAGACAAGTTGAGTGTTCTGTTTTAATCCTGGTTGATGCAAAGAATTCACAAATGTTCAAAGATGAGTAATCTCAAAAAGAGAAGCTATTCTAGTTGCTTAAAAGATGCCATGAAAGGAATTGTCTTGTGAGGGAAATCAATGCATATTAAGAATCTTACATTCAATTTTAACTTGTTGTACTTCTCCATTTGTAAGATTATAATTTGGTTTTGTCTTTAGGAATCTATTCCTGAAATTGTCTTGGATTTTAGCAGGAGATACACATAAAATTTAAGTAGTAGCATCACTGGAAAGATGTAGGGTACATCTTTGATAGTGCTTTGACAAACATCCTTTCACCACTAGGCAGCCATCTCCTAGTGATGGCAGTAGCTGCAGAAGCAGGGCCATGCTGGTGGAAGTTTTTGGTGCTGTATGAGGGTTTTTAGGTTTTTTATCTTCTCGCCACTTTGACTGTCTGAAGAAAGCTACCAGAGGAGATGAGATCAAAGCCATGAGAGAGGAATGCCTCTAAAATTGAAGGATGGGAGCAGAAAATGCTGGTTCCTTCATTCACAAAGATTTATATCCTTCTCCTGCCGGAGCCTCACTGGCAGTGCAAGATGGTTTTATCCTTTCCCATAAGTCTGTGCTTACCTACAGGTTTCATTAGCAGATTGAGGAACAGAGTGGTATAAATGCTAATTTTACTATAATATCCTATACCATTTATCTGGTGTGACATTAGAAATATTTGAATATTCATGATTTCTTTGCTTTATGATATTTTTGACTTCTAATTGTGTGCAAAGATTCAAGAGTTTGCAGTGTTAAGAACTATTGGTTGAAAGCAGACACCCCTGGCAGCACTTTTTTCACAGAGCAATTAACTCCCTGTCTCCTACAAAGAAACATATCTTTAACATATACTTCTAAAATTTTGAAAGATAAAGGAGTTGTAGTGCATCTGGCTTGTCAAACACCTCCTTTAAGGTCACCCTTGTTCCTGCTTTCCTCCCTGCTTCTCTCCCCACAAAGAAAACCCAAACTTTAAATTCGTATATAGAATTACAGGAATGTTTGTATTGCAACTGCTTCCTTTGCATCAAACCGCTGAAATACAAACGTAATAGGTAAAAGCGTATTTGGATTTCAGCAAGCTTTTTGAAAAAGTCCCTCATCAGAGGCTCTTACAGAAACCAGTCTGCCTTGGGATAACAAAGAAAGCCTACTTATACATTAATAACCGCTTAAGAAATAAGAAATGAAGGCTACGTGTGATACAATCCCTCAAGTGTAGCTTTGTCATTATTTTACTACTACAGCCTATGCTGGAAGAGGAGTAGGTAAATGAAAACAGCTCCTTATTGGAGAGAGCTAGAGAAGATCTGAGATTCCTTTGATCATAATTGACTACAGGGTTTCCTTTTCAGTGTTTGAAAAAGAGCACAAAGAAGTGTTTCTTTGAGGTAAGAGTATGGGGGGGGGGGGGTTGAGGGTGGTTTTTTACATCATTTTGTGTACTGTCTGATTTATTTTTTTTTTCCTATGGACTTTCTGAGGTTACAAATAAAACCTCCTCAGGTTGATATTAAAAACCCATATTACCAAATATGTATGGTTTTGAAACAGGATGCCTTTTACCTTGGAACCTATGAAAGTGTTGTCAAAAATTGAAACTCAATGCCTGTATTTATTTGTCTATGGTGACAAAGCTCACTGCTTTGACTGAGTTTGCAGGCACCATGCTCATCAATGAAGTCTTAACCCAATTCTTATAATTAATCACTGACAGTTGATTTTCTTTGTTTATATTTGGTTCCCTTGCTCAATACACCTAGAAGAAAGTGCCAGGATTATTTTGTGCATTTTTTAATGAGCACAAGATAGTCTCCATCTAAATAATATGTAACTGATAAGATCTAAATGACCTCTGTTCCTTCATGCCCAGAACTTTATGGCATTTTGGAATAATGACTCAGTAAATCAACTCTTTCCTCATAAGAAAATTTCAGTAGTATGAGCACAGATCAAGAAATGCAAGAAGCTATGACATATAGATGTGCTACTGTGATTCAGTGGCCACAGCAGGTCATATTGAGCCACTGCCTTACTCTAACATAACATGTCTGTCAAACTTTGGTTTGCAAGAGTACTCTAGTCCTCAGACACATAAGCAATTGATGTTCTCCATCTCCTTAGCTAAACTGTAAATTCAATTAACACCAGGGACAATTCAATGATTACTTCTCTGACTGCTTACTGGACAGTAGCTGTAATCAGTTGGCATCCTGGGGAATGTGAGAGCCAAAATACATGCTCCACATATTGGTTAAAAAAAAAATAAACACAGAATTCTCTGACATATAATTTCTTAAGGTGTAAGGATCTCAGCATTTTTTCCCCAAAATAATTTTTAATATAGATCACTGCTCTTCTGTTATGGACACATTTAGTTTTATCCTCTCAACTATATTTCTGCCTCTGCCCCATGCATTACATTGAACAGATCTACATCTTGCTAGGAAATGTAGTGCAGAGTGACTTATCATGTTTCAAATAAATCTTTGGGAAGACATATCTAATTTTGTCTTAATCTATTGTAGTTGGTCAGCATGAAGATTTTTAATAGTTTTTTTTTGTAAGATCTGAAGGTGAGTTACCTAGTTATTGAAAGCGTTTTTATATCCTAAAATCCTTCAGGGCCCTTAAACCCACACAGTCCCTGAGGCAAATTCTCAAGTTCACAGACTTCTGATGTCCGGCAACAACACTACAAATCTACAAGGCTCCAGCACCTCACAGTATTTCTTTAGAGTTCATATAGCCCTAAGGCAGTCCTGTCCATCACAGCATGGCCAGAAGGCAAAAACGCAAGTAGGAGCAGGTGGTACAATGGATGGAGGAAGACTTCACTGCATCAGAACAGGAAGACTTGGCAGTGGATATGGGAGCAGGCAGCAAAGAGTGGATGCACCTGTGCCTATGGAGTCTGCAGTTGCTCTAGGTATCCCTGTCCTGGCAAACAGAGATATAGTCTGTGATACATATACAAAATAGTCTATCTGATTCTTACTTGGACATTAAGTTTCTGTGCGTCTCACTACCTATCTGCAAGACAGGATTTTACTCACTCTTCTCACTATAACCAGGACAATGACTGCAACAGAAAGGATGCAATCCAATTCAAAATGTCAAAACTATTAGGAAAATGGATATGAATTTAAAATTTGAAGTTACGGCAGTTAGTCTGACACACAGAATTCATAAGGCAAAACACGCAGAAGAAGAGAAAAACCCTAAATGCCATGTATGATTATTAACACCAGTACAGAGAGCAAAGGATTTCTCCTGCCTCTCCCCGATGGCAGTAAGCTCACTCACATAACACCTGAATTTCCAAGAGTTTAGGCTTTAAGGATGTTGCAAGAGATGACAGCTAAGTACAAGGAAGCAGAAGACACTAAAATAAGGTGATCATAGTTAGCTAACAAATTCAGCCTCCTTTCAGCTGCTTGAGCATTGCTGGGAGCTCTGGGCACAGAGGCAGAGCGGACCACAAGCAAGCACACAAGCATCAAAGTCAGCCAAAAATCAGTATTTCTTATTACAGCTGAATTATTGCAGACTACTACCCAAACTTTTTGTTATTCCCCGTCAAATTAAAACTGAAGCTGGAAAATTGATCACATAAGAAAAGAAAATCAGTTTTTCTGCTTATGGCTTCATCTTCAGGGTTGGATGAATGCTTTTTGTTGAAAACAATAGTAGATAAAAGTAGAACATCTCGAGATGAGAAAGGAGAAAGACATGGAGTTTATAGAAAGAAATGCCAGCTGGGTTTTCTTCACAAGGTAGGAACAACCTTGATAGCTAAAATCACGACATTGATGCCAAAGCAACGTGAATATTTACAGTACATTCACATTAACATATAGATAAAATCACTGGATTTGTTTTAAAATATTAAGAGCGTCCAGTTAGTACTGTTGTAGGAACTTCTTGAGTAACATATACGAATATACCATAAGATTTGGATTCTTTCAATAATGATGGAAAGCAGGAAAGGAAAGCCCATTATCATGTTAGAGAAGTAATCTGCTTTCATTCTTGCATAGGTAGTTTATTTGCATTCAGCCTTATTACTAGACTTGGACTAGCCATCATTAAGTTTCATAAATAACTAACTTTCGATCTTTATTGTGAGAGAAGGTGTACCTACGCACAGTGTAAAATTCTGTCACGAGACATTTTTTTCTCATCACTAATAGGAGTAATGCCACATTAAAAAGGAAGTACCACCAATTCCACCAGACTTCCAGACAGCAGCCATAAACAGGTAAATGTAGTGAACACAAAAATATTCTACCAAACATTCAAACATGAGAATATAAATGCCCTGGCATAGATGACAAGCATATTTCTACAGGTATACAATTTTCCCTGTGCTCTGTACTTGACCAACAAGCAAATTTGGGAAAACAAATAGAGCTATTAGTTTTTCTGCAAGAGTAGGCTTAAAAGGGTACAGAGGAAACAGGTGGTTCGGGAGGGAAAGCCAGGACTCTACAAGGAGAAAAAGGCAGGTCAGACCTAACCTTTGGTATCTTTTCAGGGTATGAAATAAAGCAGCGGTTCAATTCATGTCACTTCAGAGGAAGCAAATATCATAATATAACATCACAGACACATTGATGGGCTGACATAAAAAAAATAAATCCATCAAGTGATAAGGTTTGTCTGACATTGAGTCTGGGGAGATGCGTCTGATGGCTCTGGCCTAACCAACGGATGGAAATTTTATGAACTGGGACAGCAGAGGTTTCGACTTTGTGGGTGAAACTGTGCAACAGAAACTGTTTCATTCGATTCAATTCATTGGAGTATCGATTTTCAGGGTTGATGATTTATTAACGTAACACTCAGTACAGTTGGATCTCCCAGTAATGATGATGCTGTTACTGACACTGAAAATAAATCACTGTAAATCTTTAAGAGAACAGGAGTGCTTAGCTAACAAATTGGATGTCCTGGCTTTGCAGAAGCTTGGGAAATCCTGCTAAGTGATATAGTGACCTTTTTTTTCTGTGCAAGTGTTCTCCCTTTTGACAACATTGGACAGAGGACAAGTTTGTTTAAACATACCAGGGGCTTTATAGCCTCATTTTTTACCTAAATAGTCAATTGAACACACAAAGTATGCATTACACAACTAATTTAACTTCTTCACTACAAAAGCAGCCCTACAGGAAAATCAGGCAGTGATCTAGATTGGTGCAAATGTTTACCTGTCTTGTGTGGAATACTCACAATTTTAACCACAAACAACATAAGCAAGTCAGCAGGGATGGACAAGTGACTCTAAACTAACCATATTTTGAAAATACTATATTATGATCTGTGTGCTTCTTGGTGACATTGTTTGGCATAGGCATATCTTCTACCGAACACCTCAGTACCATGCTAGATGGACTCAGAACATTCTAGCATTTCCTCTACGGAGGAAAAAAATCATTTGGAGTGCACAAAATCAGAAGGAAACACCAGCAAAACAGATATTCTCATTGTATAGTTTACCCCCAACCCCAACAAGAATGACAGAAAGAAACTTGCAAGAATCAAACCAGTCCTACATTAACTATGATTATAAGTTAAACAGCCAATAAACAACCATCTTTTCCCATACAAATGGAGCCCGTCAGATTTAACACAGTTCCCGCTGGCAAACCAGCCACATTTAGCACAGTGCTTTATGTACTGGCATAAAGTATAAAAAAGACTAAGTTTAAGGATTTGACTAGACATGGAAATGAATTTGTCTTTTGGTCCAGTGACTTGCTGTACTCTACCCTCAAATCAGTTCAAATCAAAACAGAGCACTGCTGCAGCTGCTGTATGAGATTCCTCATCTCAGGGTGGTGTTGAGACTTGGGTTCTGCTCCATCTCTTATATAACTTTATTCTCCCTGTTGGAGTTCGTTTCTTTCTATAGGCCAGTTTAGAAAAGCTCCGGGGACACAGAAGACAAGTATGGGTTCCTCTGCTCCCTTGTCATCTCTTTTCATGTCTACCTAGCAGATGCCTCAAAGACCATCTACCACTGCGAAGTGTAGGCAACTTCATAGACCTGGAGGATTTTCCTTCACTAGCATTTTTTCACTGTTTTATCTGCTGACAATAATTTTCAACACATACTATTTTAATTAAGGCTGTAGTCGGACGTAGGGAGGTCTTGTTTTCTTCGCACGGGGAAATAAGTACAACCAAGATCATCAAGACTCTACATACCATGGAAGTAATAATACTACTTATCAGCCTTCTGCCGTATTAGTACTCCATAATCACTTTTAGACTGCCGGAGACATGATCTCAAACAAAATGTAGACCATCCTCTGCGGTAAACAAAGATACACTAAATGCTCAGTTGCACTACACATTACAAATATGCATTTCTACAAGCTGTATTACAGGAAGTGAATAACTTCACTAGGGGATCACGGCTTCTTTTTTGCTAAGGCCAACCAGTTTATTTTGATTCATCACAAACTTTATTTTCAAACATATGCTTTTTTAGCATGAGAAAATAACTTTGGTAAGCAGAATATACTACAAGCAATTCTGCCTATTCAAACTGTAGCCCAGGCACTAGTAAATAAAAATCCCTCAAAAATTCTGTCTGCAATTAGGCAAAACTGTAAATGAGCTGCAAAACTGAGAACTAATTTGTCACATTTAGTCACAGCCTTGACAAGAGGCGTAAAGAAGAATCTTCCCCGAAGGACCCAAAATTCCCTGCTACATAACTCTGTAGTTATACTCAAGAGGTGATCAATTAGCTAAAGCTCATTAAAAGATTCACCACACTCTTTCTACACCAGGGTCAGACCACCTATTGCAATACAGAGGAGGAGATCAGCAGCCAAGTAGTGCTCTTGCATACACTCTCTTCAGTGATCCAGGGACTGATGCAAGACGTTAAGCAAACCTCTTAAGAATATGGGTAAAATCTGACTTCCTGAAAAATATAGGCAACTTAGAATGAAACAGACATAAAAAAATAGTGAGTGGCAAAAAATCTCCAAATTTTATTCAGGATGGGTTCTCTTTCTGACTGGCGCTCACACAATCCAATCCCCCTTGCTTCCTCAGTAAACAAGAAGCAAAATGAAGAAGGCATATATACATCTGCAGAAAAACCATTAAGTCAGAAGTTACTGCTGTTTGGGAATTTGAAGGTTTTGCTGATTAAGCAGGACTAGGTCTCTAAACATGCTTCTTTTTAAATTTTGTATAATGTAGAGGTCTTGGGGCTAAAAATTTGTGCTTGGCTGAATATAACATATTAGGCTCTCAGTAAACTCACAACAAAAATACCAAATTGGCTCAAAAAAAAGGAGAGAAGGAACTAGCAGAGATACCAGACATGTAAATGAAGCTTTTTTAAATGTGAAAAAACTCGCTGTGAATTAGATTTATCTTAAATCCCGGCAGCTCTCTCACGAGCTTTGTAGCCGAGTAGCATGGATCTTCACTGTTGAAGGTTGGGAGCAGTGGTAGCTTCCTCTTCCTCGTCCTGTTGCCAAGGGAAACATGGAACAAGAACAGGAGAGGTGGATTTTGCAGGTGCTGTCTCATCAGCAGGGGTTGAGCAAAGGGGAGCAAATTCAAGTGATTAGTAAGTCCAAGGCTGCTCTAAGACTGTAGTCCAGTTCTGAGACTCTGATCTCCTTGCCTCTGCAAATGAGTGTACAGAACACACATTACACTGAAACCTGTGTACTGATGATGCCTAAAGATTGCTAACTACCTGACGTTGGTGGGACCAGCAGAGTTCTTGAGCAGAGAAGCTGACAGAGAGGAAATAATCTCAGTTATTCTCACCATTTTTTATTATCTACTAAGGGACTTTTCTGCCACTGATTTCTGGTTATGCTCATATTAGATATCTTTAGCTGCTTGTAACTACTTCTGTAAGCTAAAATATCACTATGTGAGCATTCATGCAGATTAAAAAAAATTGCCCTAATTGAAAACCTGACTTGATTTACTTTGACTGTTCAAGTTGGGTAACACTTACTCAGATGTGTAGTCACAGTAAATTCAGGGCAGTGCAATTTACTCCTGTTTTATTCCAGATATGGCAACTCCGTCATATATAATTAATCTCCTTCACATCCATCTACTATGATGGACTTGACTATCTGAGCTCCTTTGTCACCGGTACGTTAATGTCAGGGAGCCACTTTCTGCTGACAGTGACAAAGCTGTAAATCTAAGGTAAGCCTGTTCATCAGAGATGAGTTCAAAGGCATGTAGCATTTGTCCCAGTCAATCTGCTTCAAGCCCCATGCATATGGGAGGCTTTAGAAAGATTGTCTGCAAAGGGTTTGGATCAGGCTCCATGTAAGTGACTGCTCTCAGAGGCAGTAATGCAAGGCACAAAAATCAGAGTTGGATTAGTATTTGTGTCACATACCTAGAAAGCTAAGTTAGTGGAGCTGCAGCCGCTTTCCCTAGGCTCGCTTCATGAGCAGAGTACCTAACTTATGTGGTCTCAGCAATTCTCTGAATATCTCTCTTTCCATTTGTGAAATGGGGAACCCAGGGAGACGCGTTAAACTACCCAGCTTATTCAGGTCCTTCAACCTGCATGGTGTAAATAGCCTGTCCACTTCTCCCTACAGATTTACCACCTCCATATACAATGCACCTCTTGATAGCAAGGTGAAGTCTCCACTGATGTTTCAAGTGGGGTCATTCACTTGAAGTTAGGAAAGTTCTCTTGTATCTGACTGTATGTAAGCCTTTATGGCCCCAAATCTGACACTTCTCTTACATAAGATGAATTTGTCTTGGCAGGTGCTTGATTGAAACTCCTGTTAGGCTAAAGGGTGACCTATAATTATGAAGGAGTCCTCCTAAGATCTGGGTAAGTTCAATTCTTCCCTTAACACAGGCATCATTGCAATCAGCAGGAATTACAGTGGGAGAACAAGAGCCAGGCAGAAAAGCATAAACAGATTAAAAGCAGAAGTGATTATTTTAGTAATTAAACATTTCTTAGCTGAAATTACATGAAATGCTAAAGCAGCATGAAAGGTCAGGAGAGATTTTTGAAAGAGTGCTCAAGAGGAAGGGAAGGGGAAAAAAAAAGCAATTAAACGCAAAGATAGAAGGTTATGATGCATAGAAGATTATTCCAAACAAGTGGCTGCCAGCAACAAACTGCATTGTTTTGAATGTTTAATTAATAAAATAATCTTTTTCATTAACCGTTGCCATGGGGGAAGATGGATTGGAAAAAAAACTTGTAGAAAACAAACCAGACACGTTTCTTGCTTGTATTTACATAAATGCAGAAATCTGAAAAGCAAAACTAATTGTTTATCTCCAATATTAAGGGATCAGAATGAATATGTGGTTATTACTTATGCTGTATGTGCAGGTCCAATTTCCTAAATAACACCAGAATATGGGTTGTATGGACGGACCTTCTGAGACAGGCCAGGAGGTTGCTTGATTGAATCTCTGCTTGAACTTTGAGAGCACACTATATAAGGACAGCCAGGAGCTTTGACTTCACTACTTTGATTGCAAAGCCACTCCTGAATGCTACTTGTTTCTTGTTTCAAAGCATGATCTCCAGCCATTTTAGAGGTACTTTCAAGACACCCGAGTTCTTTAGCTCAAATTTTAAAGCTCACCCACATGACACCACAACTAAACAAGACATATGCTCTAATATATATGCTTTGCTGAGCAAAGTCTCTAGGATGTACTGATTATTTGGTATAATTGCAGGGTTTTTTTCTCTCCTCAAAATAGCCAGTTCACCTTTGTCGCACTAAAAGGAATGTAGTTTCAATATTTGTCCATTAGAGTCCTAGGACTTTCACTGATTTATCTACCAGAGCCCCACCAAAGGACTTTTACATAGTCAGATTCACAAAAATTGAAATTAGTTATTATATTGAGAGCAACAGAACAGATTTGAGATTGCCATTGATAAATTCACTGACTACAATAGCGCTACTAATTAAGGTTAATATTGCTAGTAAAAATAATAATAATAATACAACAAGCCGAAGGTAGCATTCACCAGAGGATGAAAGGCGCAGCACTTACCCAGAAAGGCATGCCTGCCTGGGGTGGAGGACGAGAACGCAGCCCGTCGACTGGTCTGTCAGGTATAGAGATTCTTCTCTCCCCATTTGACAGTCATTTTCTGTTTTGTTTATCCCCAAAATTATGAGGCCCCCCCCCGCCCCCCCGCCAGGTGACATGTAGTGTGATTTGGGTAGAGAGAGGAGTGCTATATGTTTAGCATGATCTTTATAATCTTCATTGGCATATTAAGGGGTGTCAATGAGGCAAAAGTCATCATCAGGCATAGTAGCCTTCCGAAGAAACAAAGAACTGCACAGTGTCTGTTATCTTGCCTTTGCTGATGAAAAGCAGGGCTGTCCTGCCTACAAAGGACTCCATCCTTATCTCCATACCATTACAGCCAGGCGAGTCTCCACTCCTCTGGGTTGAACAAGAGATAGCAAGGCCAGTCTTAATTATTCTTCAAGCACAGAGACTTTACCTCATTATCCAAGTTCCGCAACCTTGACACAAGGCATTATGTCTTCCCCTGTGCCCTTCTCATCCCTCAAAATGACTCAACATATATCCAACTCTCTCAGTAAAATCTTTACCCTTGCAATCAAATTGACTACCTCCCTGGCATTGCCTAAGTCAAAGCATGGGGGGGAGGAGGAATCAGGGTAGCAATAGGAAAGCGCTGTTGATCTTCGGTCAAGTGCTAGTAGATAGACCTGATACGACCAGCAGCAGCCTCCATCAGCAGTTAAAATCCTATACTTTCCCAGTAGCTTGATCTCAAATGTGGACAGGCCATGTTCGGTGAATATCAATACAAATCAGCAATTATATACAAAAGCCTCTCCTAGTTACATGCAAGCAGTAGTTTTTCCAAAATGTATGCAACTTATCCATAGGCAGTCAGACTTTTACAGAGATGTTCCTGATCCAAAGACATCTTTATTCTGAGATCTCATCCCATCTGGAAATCACAAATACACAGAAATGTAAAACAGCTGGCAAAATTTGCCAACAGAATTGTTTGGATGGGATACAGGATGCACTTTTTTCTTTACTTTGTTGTGAATAACACTCAAAGATAGAAAAGGCACGTGAGGCAAATAGCACCCTTAAAAGGAAAAAAATCAGGGAAAAAAAATACCCGTGCACTTAAAACTGCTGAAAGTCCTAAGCAACCACGAACAGCACATAATGACCTCATGTGAACGATCCCCTTTTTCGTACACATCTCTAACAGATTGAGACAGTTACCTCCCATGAATCAGAAAGGATAAATAAACCCTTGACAAGAGTAGAGACTGAAGGTGTTTGTTATTCTCTTTTAAGAGGAAAAAGGTGAGCAGGTGGCCTCTGAAGGCAAAAGGAATTGAATAAAGGGCCAGCGTGTAGACGTTCAACGTCTTTCTTTGTGTTCTCTGCTTAGCGCGTGTTTTGCTATGCCAACGCACTCCCCTTCTGCCTTCAGCATTAGTCCACAAGGAAAGCTGAGCTGTTGCTCAGAACTCTGACACGATCCATGATTAAAGCAAGGCCTTGATCAAATGCAGTTTTTAGACTCTCAGCTTGCTATTCTATGCAAGAGAGTGACTTTGTCACACCACATGAATCAAAAGCCCAACTGGATGCTGTTGTAAATAAAAACACTTTAAACAACAACAACAACAATAAGGAAGAATGAAACTTTGATCAAGCTACAGTTAATTGATTAAAATGTCCATTTCGTTGTCCTTTCATGTCTAAGCTTCAGTAAACAACATGAGAGAGCAGAACCCAGCATGCAGTAGTAGAAAGGAGGCCACAAAGGAAAGCCTGGCAAGTAAACAAAGATTAAAAAGAGAGGAAAAAAATAGATTATACAAAATAAATACAGAAACCTACTGTGCTCATGCCCAGAAGCTTAACCCAATTCTCCAGCTACGCCACTAAAAGGCGGAGGAATTTATAACCACCAGCAAAACACAGACTCTTATTTGCATTTATTTTTCTCACAGTAACCATATGAATTCTTTTCTACCAAAACCACAATGTGATTTGTGCAAAACTAACCTAGTATAATGCTTCCAATATGAAAAGGATTAAGCACTGGGAAAGAATATTGACTTTCATTCTTATGAAATCTGAAAAGAAACCTTGTCTTTGGTTAACAAGTAAACCAGGTTTCTCACTCTGTTAAAAGTGCTATAGCTCCAATTTCTCTCTCATCTGAGAGGTATCAGGATGGTCCCCAAGACTCAATCTTTCTCAAATACATTCAGGCATATTAACAGCATCAGGGGCCACTGAAATAGTTCGAGATACTTACCAGTAGTCAGAAACCTTACAGGTTCCTTTTCTTATACAGTCAAAAGAGACACCCAATCCTTCCTCAGGCAATTCAGCACCCTGATACTTCAACATCTGCTCTGAATCTTGTCTCAAGAGAGTCAAGGCTCCCTCCATGGTTCAAATAAAAAGCCTACGGACACCTGCCTCACTTCCCAAAGTTCATCCTTTCTAATTATCCCTCTCAGCCTTGAAAGTCTCCTTGGCACTAAATCCACTTGTGCTTCGGCTTAATTTAATATTTTGAGACGCAGGAGTAATCTGAGACTGAGAGCTGCTCTTGGAGAAATTCCAGGTCATGTTTTTACGTACAGAATAGTGTTCTTATTTAATTTTTTGTTGTTAATAAAATGTCCTGCTTGGTTGCACCTCAGTGTCATTTGAGCTCTGCAACAGATTCAATATGCAAGTACAGGAGGGAGAGAGAAATCCAAGTGTAACCCACTCAGTTTCAAATACTCTCAAAGAGGTTCTTAGACAGCAATGGTCTGAAGTAAATCAGCAACAACCAAAGATAAAATGGCTTATTCTTCCATGGACTACAGGTACTGAAATTATCATGGTAGATAATAAATAGGTAATAGAGCTAACATGACTTGAGGGCAGTAGCTACTACAGAGCAACAAAATTACGTCATTCAGATGTGTAAATTATAGAGACAGGTGTATAGCCAAAAAAGGCATTTATAAAACCTCAGCTATCGTCCTGAAAAGGCCTGGTAGTCAGCTCTCCCCTCTCATGGCAAATCATTGCCCTCACGTATTTACCAAATGTGTTTGTTATTAAAACTTAACTAATTCATTTCCATATGTGGTTATCGTTAGACTATCTCTTCCACCTGCATAAAGTAAAAAGTTTTTTCCAGCCTTGAATCACTAGCATCTTTGTAATAGAATATGACTACTTGTTTCTTACCTCCAATCAATTACTCTATATTCAAGTAAGAAAAAAAATGATCTAAACAGGGACTGCATCAATATAATTCTGGTCACTCAGTTTAAACTGTACTGCAAGCCAGAGTGGAAATGGTGATACAATATACCAGACTGTTCTTTCAAATTGGAAATTTAAACTCATGAGCTTCAAAATTTTCACACTTCCATTGTAAAACATGGCTTTACTTTATACCACCTGGCCACCCCCAGATGAGATCTTTGTCCACCTTAAGAAACACCATGTTCCTCTGCTGTAGGATAAATACCTTGCTGTTCCTTCCTCCAGCCACTGTTTTCCTCAGAAAGCCTTAAAGGCTGGAAATGTAACCCTTCTTCCCCTGCTCCTGCTCCCTCTCTCCCTTCTTTTTTCTTTGTTATCTGATCTGCATCTCCTGTTCACCGTTCGCAATTTGCAGCTCAAGCAGCCAGGTGACCAGGAGCAGAGCTGCCCCTCGTATCTCCGCTCCCTTTGGAGTGCTCTGCTGGGCCCCACAAAAGTGGGAAATTGATTTTCAGAGCTGATGTGGAGTCTGCGGCTTCCTGTGGCATAAATCTGACTTGTCCAATTTCCCAGCACCTTCTTTACTAGGATTTCTTCTTGGCTCAGCTTTCTGGTTTTGCCTTCACTATAACTCACACATCTGTAGCACTTATGGCCTAAACTCTTGCCCTATTATGTTTCTTCCTTTTTGACACACATTCCCATCACACAATGGACTTCTAAATTGATCAAATTTAAGCCTACTCTGAGAAGAAAAAAAAGAAAAGTATATTTTAAACTTCTTATTGCTGCATCAATACGTACGGAATAGAAAAGGTCTAGTTGTCACAGCAACTGACACATTTGCAAGCCAAAGTGATTGCTCTCATCTCTAGGTATCTCCCGCTCCCCAAAATGGAGAAAATCTACAAAAAGTATGAATGACGGACAAAGAGTTACAGTCATTGATTAAGAGATAAAGGCTTTTGTGGGTCACGGCATCCGCAAGGCTTTGCATTGTCACAAACAAGTGGCTGACTGTGTCTTCAGTCCTCACTTGCATGAAAAGGCAGCAGAGGCAAACATTTGAGAAATTGTGAGGGCATGTAATTAGCAGTGCGATTTATGTCCTGGTTAATTTTTGGTCAGTGAATATTGAGTTGATAACTTACATCCTAATTAGAAATGTAGAGGGGCAACAGCCAACTGACCTGCGTTAGAAGGTGTTCTAGTATTTTCCAAACCTGAGTGTCACTACTTCTACTAAAGCACCGCCTTTCCCTGGGGATGTTGTTCAAATCAACCCTTCCCTTAGCCAAACAACCAGCTAACCAACACCAGTCCTTGCTGGGACTCCACTTAAGAGCACTGCTTTATGGACACCAACCACATGGAAAAGGAAGGAGATGCAGATGCCTTGGGAATAACATACAGAGGAAGATATAAGAAAGACTTCTCCTGTCTTTCTCAGCCTCCAATAATCCACAGTTCAGAAATTCCTAAAGCCTGTAGATGTAAGGCTGAGTTTAATTGCCCTCATAACTCCCTTTCTCTTCTATGAAGGTGTCTTATCGTTTGAACCTGGGTACACTTTGGACCTCCACACCTTGGGACAAATAGCTTCGGTTGCAGTATCACACACTGTGTGCTTTAAGCCTTTCAGATGACTGATTCATTGGATGTCTCTACTCCTGGCACTATGAGAAACAATGATTTGTTCTAAAAATATAAAAAATTATTTCCTATTCCAGTTTTTGGTGCTTATCATGATTTGATAGGCTTCTATCATAGATGTAGACACCGCTGTCTCTTTTCCAGGTCGAAAAATCTTCCCTAGTCTGTTTGACCCCTAGCTACGTGGAAGTCATTTCACACTTTTTAGCCATCCTGCCACTCTCGTCTGTACATCTCATAGTCCTACTTCACCCAGAGGCGAGGAACGCACCCTGCACACACTCTTCCAGAATTATTTTTCAGCAATCGTTGCATTTTAGCTTTTGAGCATTAAGCTAAAATTTTCAGAAATCTATCCGCTATAATACTACAATCCCTTTCCTGAGCTAGTGGGGTTAGTTCAAAGCTCAGTTCATAATTGCCCTCTGTAGTGGAGCACTTTGAAAAAACCCATGTTCCTTACAGGTGAATAGAGTGCCCAAATGATAGAACAAAAATAGGAATTACCAAACAGGCCCCAAACCGTGGACAACACATGAAAGTTTATTCTTTCAGCTTTTTCATTCCTTTTAATTATTCTCTGTCTTCTTTGTAGTGCCTGGTTCCAGCTGGGAACAGAAGTGGATATCCAAAACACTGCTGGGCATAACCAGCATAACTAATTTTTGTTTCAGAGCCAAATTCTATGAGCAGAACTTATGTGTTTATCTGATATTTATTTTTCTTGAATACACACATTAGTTCTCCTAATTCAGGTTTTCCCACACCCCTCTGACTCTTTGACTGCTCACCTTATAGGTGTTGCTTAAATGTTCTACATTTCCAGTTATCTGATAAAAAATATAGTACTGAAAACAAAAAAGTCAAGCCAATTTCCCGCTAAAACCCAAGTAACACTATGTAGAAAGGGAAGAACGACCTAGATATCTAAGCACTAAAACAAAAACAAAAATGAATCAAAGATGGTAGGGCATATCCTATCCAATGATGAAGGGAAAAAGATAAAAGAAAGAAGCAAATTTCACATAGTGGTTAGCATCTGAAATCACATTGCATCACTGCACGTCTGTTAATATTGCAGTATTAAGAGGTTATTAAAAAGAGTTCACAACTCCATTAAACAAGTAACTTAATGCTGGACATCACATTTTTAGACAGATAATATAAAATAAAGGGAGACAACATCTTGACTTCTAATGTAATGTTGTTATTCCTATTTCCATTTTTACTTTTGCTTAAAGAACATCAGCGAGATACATTAAAAGCACAAGATACCCAAATAAAATGTTTTAGAACTTGAATCTTGTAGATCTCAAGGCATCCAAATCAATGCACACTGAAGGACAATGCAGTTGGGCACGCGGGAAGTGAATTATGCCTATCATGTAAAGCCTTGGTTAAGTTTTATTAGAGAGAAGAAAAAAATTGCTCCAAAGCTCCTATGTATTTTATCTTGCTGAGTTAAAAACTTGTGAATATAGTGGTTTTAAATGGAGGTAGTGTCATTTTTACTAAAGCAGCACGAATGTCACAGCTGTAATAATAGCCCACTTGTGTCATTGTCCAGGCTTAGGCATATATGCACACAAAGAGAGACAGAGAACTGCTGTCAGTTATATCTTTATTACTTCTACAGTGACTGATGCTTTGCAGCCCAAACATACACCCCCAGCACCAAGCTTCCTGGTTTTTTTCTCATTTAACTGCCCAAACGTACATCCCTAGCCACTAGTTGGATTTTCTGTTATTGCCTCATGCTTGCAGTGCTTGATATATGAGCTCTAGGCAGCTGAGCTCTTCTCTCCAAGAAACATCAAATGAACAGCACTCTGGAAACACTAAAGAGTTGCCCAGTATCCCATCTGACTCCGATTAAGCTTAAAATATAAAGAGCTAATCTTGCTGCCTGTGTAAGTACTGACTACTATGAAAAACAGTCCCACAGAAATCTAACCAGAATAGACGCACTGCCATCACTTGTGGCACTAAATCACTAAATTATGAAGTAATATTGGGGAAAGGATTACACAAGCAGATATTTAACAGGTACAATATCTAGGCATATTACCTTCAAACATAACAAGAAAATTTGCCTGCAAGAACTGTGTGAGCAATTTTCTTTTCTTCTTTGCAACAGTGTAAACAACTTCTACACCTTGGAAAGGCAAACAAACAGCAATGTACAATATATTTAATAATAGACCGCTAAAATATTTCTGTTCAAATAGTCAGAATTGCAATAGCAAGCCTCAAGCTAATAGCTTTTATGGATCCATTAGCTTGAGTAGGTGCTGAATTTTTGAACTGGAATAACAGCTTTGCATATACTGCCTCAAATCTGTACCTTGCAAGGTGTATTTGCTAATTTTGAAAGATGAAGCTAGTAATTTAATATCTTAGTATGCCTGAATAGTGCATTATATGAACTGCGATGCTTTTTAGTCTCTCTTCTAATTTATCAATGTGCTGTATTTCAAAAAGAGGGGTCTTTTTCAATCATCTCATTTAAGTGTCAAAGATACTTAGTACAAATATTTCTAAGATATTAAGTATTAGTCTATTGATGCATTTGTAAATGCAAATAGTCAAATCACACATTTCAATTTAGTTTTTAACTTATGTCCAATTTACGTAAAACATTTTCACATGGTTTTCAAAGCTACTAGTATTAGTCAGACATAGTCTTCTGGTTGGTAATAGCAAGTTTTACAAAAGTACATTTCCACAAGTAATGAAAGTAATTTCACCTAACTGAACTCACTGATGTAGCTGCTTTTTTTTTTTTTTGTGTGCAAAAAATGCACAGTGCCTCCCATTACTGAATTTACCTCTGAAAAAGGACAGCTTGCTGCAGGGAATTTCTTGCAATTCAAATGTATTTTAGCCCATGACCAAAGCTGCTGAAATCTATGGGTATTATCTTAGTGTAGGTTGTTTCTTGTTAGGAATAAAGGCATAAGATGCAAAGGGAGGTTGTCACACCGTTGACTATAACATGTAAATGGCATGGCAGACTAGCCTATACCCGTCTAGGTAGAAAAACCAATGCTTTTCTGGAAAGCAGTTCAAGTCATCAAATGAGGCTCTATGTCTGCACTACCCCCTAAAGGAGCTTATATCTCTCAACTGATTATAGGGAAAATCTGTGAACGCTAGCCAGACAAAATGTTTGTATTGTATGTTTAAGGTAGCATGCAATTAAAATTCACCCAACAGAAAAAAAAATATATATATTTAACAAATCAAAGAACAATTGTTCTGGACCCCACCAGAGCTAAGCCATGTATGAAGGGTTACATTTCCTGTCATATTCCAGCTAAGTGCCTGAAATTTCATCTGCAGCCCTTTGCTACATAGAATCATATCATAGAATCATAGCATACCAGGTTGGAAGGGACTTCAAGAATCATCTGGCCCAAGCTTTTTTGGCAAAAGCATGGTCTAGACAAGATGGCCCCACACCCTGTCCAGTTGCATCTTAAAAGTGTCCAATGTTGGGGAATCCACCACATCCCTGGGGAGATTATTCCAATGGCTGATTGTTCTCATTGTGAAAAAATTTCCTTTTGTGTCCAATCGGAATCTCCCCAGGAATAAGTTGTACCCATTACCCCTTGTCTTTTCCATGTGACTCCTTGTAAAAAAGGAGTCTCCATCTTATTTGTAGCCACCCTTTAAATGCTGGAACATGGTGATAAGGTCTCCCCTAACCCTTCTTTTCTCAAGGCTGAACAAACCCAATGCTCTCAGCCTTTCTTCATTTGTCAGGCTTCCCAGTCTTTTAATCACCTTGGTGGCTCTTCTCTGGACCCTCTCCAGCCTGTCCACATCTTTTTTGTATAGTGGTGACCAAAACTGAACACAATATTCCAGGTGTGGCCTGACAAGTGCTGAGTAGAGTGGGATAATGACTTCTTTATCTCTGCTGGTGATGCATTGTTGATGCAACCCAGCATCCTGTTGGCTTTCTTTGCTGTAGCAGCACAGCGTTCACTCATACTAAGCTTGCTCTCCACCAGGACCCCCAGGTCCCTTTCCACAGAGCTGCTCCCCAGCCAGGCAGATCCCAGCCTGTGCTGCACTCCTGAATTATGTTTCCTCAGGTGCAAGACTTTGCACTTGTCCTTGTTGATCTTCGAAAGGTTCTTGTTAGCCCACTCTTCCAGCCTATGCAGGTCTTCCTGCAGGGTGGCTCTCCCTTCCGAAGTGTCTGCTTCTCCACTCAGTTTGGTGTCATCAGCAAACTTCATCAGGGTACACTTGATCCCAGATCACTTGTGAAAACACTCAACAGCATTGGGTCCAGTATCGATCCCGGGGGAACCCCACTTGTGACAGGTTGCCAGTTTAAAAAGGAGCTATTTACCACCACCCCCTGGGTGCAGCCTGTCAGCCAGTTCCCTACTCACCACACAGACCACTTGTCTAGACTGTAACGCATCAGTTTCTCTAGGATGAGGCTGTGGGGAACCACGTCAAAAGCCTTGGAGAAATCCAGGTAGACAATGTCCACTGCTCACCCTTCATCAACTGAACAAGTTACTTTGTCATAGAAGGTAATCAGGTTTGTCAAGCACAATTTGCCCTTGGTGAATCCATGCTGGCTTTTCCCAGTCACATGCTTCATTTGACTTGTGATAGCCCCCAGGAGGATTTGTTCCATAACTTTCCCAGGGACTGAAGTAAGACTGATTGGCCTATAATTTCCTGGATCCTCCTTTAAGCCCTTCTTGTAGGTGGGGGTGACATTAGCTTTCTTCCAGTCTTCTGGGACATCCCATGATCTCTACAACTTCTCAACGATTGCAGAGAACAGCCTCACAATGGCATCAGCCAGCTCTCTTAACACCCTCGGGTGGATATTGTCAGGGCCTGTGGATATTGTCAGGGCCCACGGATTTGTAGGGGTCAAGCTCCTGTAATAGTTCACGTACCAACTCTTCCTTCACTGACGGTGGGTCTGTGTTTGCATCAACCTGGATTTTTATTCCCAAGGCCTGGGGCCCAATAGTGCTAGTAAAGATAGAGGTGAAGAAAGTGTTGAGAACCTCTGCCTTTTCAGCATTGACAGTGGCTAATTCACCTCTTCTGTTTAACAGCGGGCCAATATTTTCCTTCTGTTTCTGCTTGTTGTTTACATACCTGAAGAACTCTTTCTTGTAGTTTTTGACATCTCTGACCAGTTTCAATTTGAGCTGAGCTTTTGCTTTTCTAACTGCATCTCTGCATGCCCTGGCAATGCCCTTATAGTTCTCAATGAGCATTCATCTGGTTTTCCATCTCTGGTATGCTTCTCTTCTAGTTTTGAGCAGACTCAGAGCTCTTAGTTAAGCCAAGGGGGTCTCTTGCTCCGCCTACTTCCCATACCTTTAAAGGGCTTGAACTGTTTTTGTGCTTCCAGGAGAGCGTTCTCAAAAAACACCCAGCACTTGTTAGCTCCTTTATCCTCCATGGAAGCTTCCCATGGAAACCCTCCCAGCTGAGCTCTGAGTGAGCTGAAATTTGCTTTTCTAAAATCCCAAACCTTTGTCTTTTTACTAACCTTCAGCATGCTCAGAATGATCCCAGACTCCACAATATCATGATCACTGCAGCCAAAGCTCGTTAACCAAGATACTACAAAGCAGGTTGTCTTGGTTTGTGAGTAGCAAGTCCAGCAGTGCCTCTTTCCTGGTTGGCACTTCTAACTTCTATGAGGAAACATTCCAGGAACTTGATGGATGACATGCGAGCTGCTGTATTGTTCTTCAGACAAATGTCTGGGTAGTTGAACTCACCCTTAAGAACTAGGTTCTGTTGACCCAAAGCTTGCCTATATTACTCAAATATTGCTTCATTGGCCTTTTCGTCTTAGTTTGGAGGTCAGAAGCAGATGCCTACTGTAACATCCCCCTTGGAGATGACCCCATTGATCTTGACCCAGAGGCATTCAATAGGGCTTCCACAATCACCGTAGCCGACTTGCGTACATTTAAGGTTCTCCTTAACATAGAGCGCTAGTCTTCTCCACTTCTTCTCTGACTGTCTTTATGAAACAGCCTATAGCCATCCATCATGATCCTCCAGTTGTGTGAGTTGTCTCACCATGTGTCAGTTATTCTTATGTTATCATAACTTTCTTTTTACATGTGTGGGTGCAGCCCCAAGTAGTCCGTCAACACCATCTTCTTCCATACTTGTTAATGATAGCAGCAGCATAATCACTTGTTGGTCTGAAACCTCTCCTCTTACAGAACAAGAGTGTAAAGCAGGATAGAATCTCACCTAAGTATAGTCCAGCACTGACAATAATTCTATTTTTTTGGATGAAAGGGAAGTCAAACAAGGAAGTTTTTCAGGGATGTTGAATAGGACCTCCTCTTAACTACTTGCTTTGGGAGGCTTTCTTGAATGCAATCTACCATATTTTTATCAATACAAAGGGATATTTCCTCTGCTACAGAAGAGAAGCTTTTTAAACTACTGAGCGATGTGTATAAATAACTAGGGAGAAAAACAAGACAAAAAACTGAGATAAATACAAGTAAATTGCTAGATAATCTTTTCTGTAGATTGCACTTTAGCTAAATTACCTGTACTGATCTTAATTATCTAAATGGCTCCATTAAACAAATGAGATGTCTGAAAACCACACAGGAATATGCATTCTGATTTTGCTCCCCAACCTGTTTGATTAATGTGCTACAAAGCTAATTAATCCTAAGGGGAAACAGAAAGAGTTGTGCTTCATGTTGCACAGGTTACCAGTTGTTAACTAGTAATACACTCAAAAGAACTTTTAATCTAAAGGGCGCATTCACTATTCATATGTTCTCTTTCTAATATTACATAATAGGACTGCTTAATTATTGCTGACTTCCCCCTTTTAAAACCAACTATGATAGCATAAATTTGAACATTCAAAAAACATACCAAAGAAGTTGAGTAGACAGACTTGCAAAGTTCTACTTATAGGAAAAAATTTAATGTTGTTTTTAAGTACTGAACTGCAAACTATAGTACTCGGGTTGTGGGACTGGAATTTTCCAAAGAGCAAAATTTCACCATGACTTTTTAACCCCTAAAACAAAGACATGCCTAACTTTGGACACAATATAAACCCTGAAGATGACACATTATTTGTTTGCAAGCCTGTCTGTCATACAGAAAACTACTGAATCCTATGATGATATATAAATAGATGACAATGTATGCTCCGTAAAACAGGAAAATATTTTCCTCATTCTTCTGCACATAAATTGAGCAGACAGCCTGCCATGTAAAACAATAACAAACAGTACAATTGAAAATGCTTCAGAAAAGAGTAGAAAATCACTTAATAAGACTTAAGAAGAAGGAGTATCCTGGGTATCCCTGCAAAGCCCTGCCTTGCATTGACTTACGGTACCACAGAATGAAGTTTAAGAAGCAAAATACACTTTATCAAAGTTAAGGTTAACGTGCAACTTCATCACAAACCATGAGTACCTAAATGTTGCAGAGGTTTTTAACGGGAAAGAAGGTCTTTTAGGTGAACTAAAAGGCAGATTAGATCAGAGAGCTGGAAATGGGATGTGCTAGATCACCAAAGCCTTTACAGCAAGATTTTCTTAGATGTAGTAGTTGAAAAATATGCAATCTGTGATACAATGTTAGAATAAGTAGTACAAGTTGGCTGTATTATTGTCTACTAAAATGAAAATTTCACTTTGTGAGATCAAAAGAAATACAACCTTTTAAATTGCATATGAAGAGTAAAAAGTAAGTACACACAAATAGTCTAATAACAGCTGTCTGCCAAAATAAACAAGGATGTACATAAAGGAAAGCGTATACACTTTAAGTTAAAAAAGATGCTATGATAGAAAGATGGTGTTTGTGGTCTAAAAGCATTATTTTTCTTTGGCCTAAAGACAATTGACACTACAGGCACAATGCAAAAAACACTGAAGCAAAGGTTTTATGGGTCAAGTTCTAGAAGAAATGAGAATAAAGTAGCTGAACAGTTATGTCACTTGAGAATCTGGGCTTGCCTTTGCATTTCAGGACATGCATGTCCTGCCCTACCTCACAATGTTTTGAGAGAAAGTACAAAGAGAGAGAGCTTCATAAGGTTCATTCACATCAACGCTGCCCTTCCAAGAAAACACCTTCCTGTACTATTTACATGATTATGCTTGGTCTGCTTCCACAGATGGAACAGGTCATGTTACACCATTTTAAATCTTTTCAAGCTGTATGTCTTAGGACACGAGGCTCTTGCAATTCTGTCACATAAAAGAGACTTCCCATTACGCAGGTTAGTGTAAGATTTCCCATTGCTGGAGTGCTGCAGTTTTTGAAAACATCTCTCCCTGGGCAATTGGCTAACAAAGGATATGAGAGTGATGAACCAGCGGCTTACTATAGGATTTCAGTTGCCACCAAACCATAAACTTAAAGTTTACTATGAAATCAACCAGCATGGCAACAACTAAACAACAAATGATAAAAAAAATAAATTTACTTATTACAGTCATCAACATTAGTACATATGTTACATGTAATAATATTTATATAAAATTCTATCTTTATTATATTATTTATGAAAAATTTTACTTGATAGCTCTTCAATGTAAGGAAATTTAAGGATTAATTAGCCCTGTGAAAATACACATTCTGTTAACTTTATTTTTAAAAGTCTGGGAAGCTCCTTATAGACATTTAACTCTATGAAAGCAAGAGACATGCTGAGCTTTAGGGCTAAAGATTTAGAAACTGTGTTCCCAAAGGAGGATTTTTCCAAAAAAAAAAAAGTCATGCCTTTTCTTCAAAGATGCATTGAGTTGAATTATATTTGAAATACTTAAAGAAATAAAGCAGAATAAGAAAGGCATCATCAAGGTGTTTCAACTACTGATGAGATTTATAAGCATATCTTTGGCTAGCAACCTAATACAGACTACCACGTTCAAAAGCTTACATATAATTTGGCATATTTCTCTCAGAGGGATGTTTTAACTGTCAGTGGAACATAGACAATAGAGATAAAAACAGCAGATGGGATCAGAACATTGGTTTACTAGTCCAACTAAAAGCACTTATATGAGAGGAAAGTCAGAAACAACCCTAGTAAAAAATTATATCCTGTAATCACAAAATAAGTCCTTACAATACACAACATGCCCTTGTCTTTTAGTATCTAGAGAGGATTTCTTACTCCATTCTCTATTTCTCTCTTTAATCTACATTAACCTGCTGCAGGAAATAAAAAAAGCAATTTAATGTCTTAGAGTAAATATCTTTAAAAAGGTTAGAATGCCATTTTCTCTCTTTAAGAGCTTTGTACAGCTGCAGGAACATACTATCAAGCTTATAGATAGAGATTTTTCTTTTGCAAAATACACCTTTGCAATTACAGAAATTATTCCCAAAGTTTATCAACTAGATTTGTGCAGCTGCGTGTGTACATGCACATACAAGCCCATTTAATAATTTATAGATTCCTGTTGGTAAGAATAAGAAACAATGCAGAAGCACAAGTAGAAAATATTAAACCAGGAGATCTTCATGTTTCATAAGCCTTTGATAATTTTCTTTTTAGAACAATATCTACACTTCTACATTTTGCATGCTTTATCTTTTCAATTATGCCTACACCATGCTCCAGTGGGCAGATTAAAAAGGAAAGAAGAAACAGTAAAAGCGTAAGTGGAATAAAAAGAGTAGAATTCTAGAAAAATGAATTAAAAAAAATAAAAAAGTTAAGTGAACAACCACTGTAAGAGGTTGAAAAGAAGCCATGTCTGATATTACTGGAAGTCTCAAAATTGTCAAAGTTAATTTGCAAAAGATGAAAATAGAAGCAAAGCTGCCTCTCGTAAAGAAGGCCACTATCTGCTAGCGTGTCTAAAAGTAGACAGAGCCTCAGCCAACAAAAATCCTTTGAGGAACAATAATACATGTGTCATGAACAAATGCATGCTGGGAAGCAACTTAGAAGGTTGAGGAGGAAGAAATGTTCACATCAAGACCTGTTTAGGATAAGACCGGGCAGAGGAGGAGATCGTAGGCAGGAAAGGAAGGTCACAGCACAAACTAGACATAGAGGTCAGAAAGATGTGGAAAAATTAATATGGGGGGTAAGGAGAGATGGGAGAAGGTCAAAAAGGGGAAGGGAATTCACAGTGTAAGAGGTGGGTTTCTAAATGTCTCCACACTTCTGAGGAACAGCTAGGGATCATGAGAGAAAAAGAGTTGGATAGTAAAAGGATAGCACGTGCAGGAGATGGGAAGGACACTAATCAGGCCTGAAGCTCAGAGACCAGACACATACACCAAAATTTCACTGAATACATTAACCTTTAATGAACATTGTCACGTCAATAAAAGCCCTGAGTCAGGCTTTACCACCAAGAATGTCTATTGAGTTAACTTGTATTGTTCTGAAAGAAGACATATGAACACCAGTAAAATCTTTCTGCTTTCACCATTTGTTACCTCTACACTTCAGGCTGTTGCTAACAGCCATAGTGACAGGGGTGCTGCAATACAGACAAGGTCTGTGCAAGCAAGGAGATGCCTAGGAGGAACTGAGAGCAACTGAAATGAATGGTGAAGACCTGACTCTGGCAGACATTTGCAAGTGGAAAAAGAGATCATAAAGTCCAGTTAGAAGAAAGTAAGTAAAGCCTTGTTTTGAACAGCTAAAATTGCATTCTTCTGTCCACTGAAAGGCCCGGTTTTCCATCAGTTGAGCGTATGATCATGCTGAGATAGGGGCTTTAAGAAAAATCATGGGACAGGTCAAAACAAAGCTTTTGTTATCAAGGGCTTACAACTATCAATCAGCTACATACTTGTTTTGGAGATGGTCACTGGCTCTAGATCTTTTAAGACAAGCAAAAAGTAATGAAAGAACAGATGAACGAAGGTCCTCTTTCATTCTGTACCGTTTGATAGAAAGGGAGGAATGACCAAGGAGTGACAAAATATCTCAAGCTAAATTCATAGAGAAGTAGATTAGGGACATGAGCAAAAGAAAATGAAATTAGAAGTAGAAGCTATACTGGATTTAGCACTTGACAAATCTTGGCTTTATCAGACTCAGTAGTTTCCATTCCACAGAAGCCAACAGGAGAAAAATGGCACTGAACTGAGGTGAAATGCTCAGTTTCGAGAATGTCTTTTGAAAATAGTACAGACCTCACTTGGCTTCATGCTGCAGCAGAAAATTTTTTGTGTTTTTTCATGGAAGGCTTCACTTTGATAGCCCAGGCTGCTGCTGGCCAGAACTGTGTGCAAGAATTCTCACTGCCCAGGGAAAAGAATGGGGAAGAAATCCGATTGTTGCAGACATGTGACAATACTGACCTTGTTTTGAAACTTTCTCAGAAAATAAGGCAGTATCTACCAGTAAAGGAGGTGTTATATGCCCAGAAATATTATTTTGTTTCTTAAAAAGTAAGAAAATGTGTTTGACAAAAAAAACCAACAACCCAACCCACAGATAATTTTGTGCTAGGAGGGCAATACAACAACACTGCCCCCTTTGATTTGAGTTAGGCTGTTCATCAACAGATACATCTGTGACACACTATCACAATAAATACATTTGTGTGCAAATGACACATACTAATCTGTTCGACTGAATACGGCATAATTTCTTTATATGTTTAATATATAAGTATTTGACAGAAAAGCAATGCAAGAGTTGCTCTGCCTTAAAAAAATAAATCACAAAGTTTTGCACTCAGCATAAAGACTACCCTATGCAGTTCATGCACTGATTAAATTAATTCAGTTTGGATTTATGAGCAAAGCAAAATGTCTTGAAGAAGGTGGCAACTACTGTGGGTCTATTTTAAAAACTGTCCTACCAGAACGGATTCATTTTAATGAAGCACTGAAGAGGTAAGTCAAGAGTAAAATTGGCCCTTATCAGGGTACAATGTTACCTGTTAATATTGCTCTGTAGTGTGTAGGAAGGACAATCTACAATAGATGATGAGCACAGCCATGTGCATTTAAAGCTCTCTAAAGCGCAAGCATGGAGTGGCTTGAACAGCCATCTGCTCTCCCGCAGCTATTAATTCACTAGATGTCAGTAATTCAACAACTTTCTCTCTGATCTTGGCATATGAGAAACACCTTGAAGAGGAAGGTGTAAATCACCATGTTACAGCACACCCAACTAGTGCAATACTTCATCTTCTTCTCTGTTACTTTAGACAGTGTAAAGCAAGCTACTTGACCTAAAAAGACAGTGTCAGCACCAGGAAAACATGCCTCAGAAGAAGGAAGAGATTGAGACTGAGAAAGGTGCCGGGATGAAGTACAAAAGCTATCTTCCAATTTTGATTCATGCAGGATTGCCATAAAAAAATTCATGTAACTCTGCTTCCATAAAAGCAGTTTTCCCAGTGCTCTCATCTGGAGTTAGTAGTTTCTCAATTTATAAAAAGACATTTCTGATGGACAGTGTCAGCTAATTACCAAACTATTTCTTGACATACCAGTACACTTAAACCTAGATAAACTGAAGGTGGTAACTTAAATTTGCAAGGTGTTCTGGCAGACAGATGATACACCATGAGTGCATTGAGATGTGTGGAATCCTGCACCCAACCAGCTCCACAATTAAATATACCAGGTATCATAGAAGGTAGCTAGAAAGAAGAAAACTATTGTAACGTAAACCCACCAGTACTATAGGGCTATGAGGTATCCTTGGAGGACCGAACTCTGTTCAGTGTAAATCTGCAAGATGGAAACCATTTGGTGGACTGGAAGGCAGCTGAAATAGGCAGGACAATTACTGCTCTGTATTTCTCAAAAGACCAGGATGATTGTAGATCAAAACTTGTTTCACCGACTTCAGGGCAGCGTCTGTGAATTGACACTGGGGTTTGTTTCAGGGGCCTAGAGGCAAGCTGAATAATTTATTTGAAATCCCAGCATCTCTCTTTTTATTTGTACCTTTCTCTCTCAGTTTCTCCTGGTAATAATATTCTTGCTTCTGGCTAACTGTACCATGTATCACCAAACTTTCATCACTATGATAGTTAGAAAATGTAGCTCTTCTCTTTTCCCAAACTGACCATAAGGCTGATACATTTTTTTCCTACCTGTCATTGAAAGCAACTGTAGAAAACAAAACCAAACCAAGCAACACTTCTAACTTTGCAATTACATATAAGCTGGACTAAATCAGATAGCTAGAAATGAGAGAAAATTTTGTAAAATAAAATCACCCAAAACACAGGGTTTTTATTTACCCTTGGAGAACCAAATTCTGTTCAACGTAAATCTGAAAAAAATGCAGAAAAATGGAACAACATTTCCTACATTTTGAGAATTAGTGGAATACGTTTTTAGAGTGTTTAAGGGGAAATATGTGTTTTGCTTCAATAGAGCTACAAATGCTGGATCAGTTTTAAAACTGAGCTAGAAACAAAAACTGATTAATGTATATCCAAAAGGGTTTATGAGAAAGTAATGTGAGAAAAATTACATCAGAGACAAAAAGAGGACGTGTGCAGAACTAGAGGTTTTGTTTTAGAAGAAAAATTAAGATAAAGCTTTTAACTTTCCAGAGGATTAAAAATGAGCAAGATAGTTATTGTGTATGGGAAAAGAAAGAAAACCTACAAAGATGTAAAGGTAAATTATAGCAGCAGATAGTAGGGAGAATTCAGTCCAATTTGTATGCTCTAGATACAAGTAAAAGTTTGTCTCCTCACTTAGAGCTGTGATTTTTTTAGTCTTTTTGTAGATGAAGCGTGCAATTTCTAGCTGTATTGTGGGATGACTGTACAACATGACAGAAAACAAATGTTACAAAACACAGCAGTTCATGCAAACCTGAGACACATGGGATCTGGGGAGAGCACTGGTAGTTGAAAAAGTGGCAGATAGCTTTAGTAATGCTTACTGACAGAACTGAATGAAACAAACTCAGGTGGGTTTTGAGTACCTTAAAAAAATAAAAAAAAAAAATCTACCAAATGAGTTCTCTACTTGTTATGTTTGTCTTAACAGTCTTCGCTTCCCTCTGTCATTCTTAAGAGCCTAATTCCCTCAAAAATACCCCATTTTTCAATTCTTCTCTTCCTCATTAAGACCACTGGAAAATGATTTGCTATTATTTTTATGCAGAACTCTTCTGATGCCACAATGAAAAAGACTGGAAAGTTGTCCTCATGACAAACCTTCTTCATATTATCAAAGTGCCTCTTAACTAAATCTGGAATTCTGCTCCAGCTTGTTACAGATTCTCACCTGCAGACAACCCTTTTTCAAAATTAATGGGAATAAAGGAGAAGCTAGTCTGCCTGCCTTGTATGTTCATTGAACATTGATCTTTAACCTGCAACAAGCTAAACCTATCAGACCTCCTGCAATTTGTTTGCAGCAATCGCTGAGAGAATGAAGGGTCAATGCATTACAACGTCAAGTCTTGGCTGTTCCAAGCCCTGCTATAAGATAGATGGTATTGAACCTACATCTCAGAAAGGGAACCAAGCAGTTTCCCTGTAGCTTCCTCGTAAAGAATTATCACTTCAGACAATTGCACGTTTACTCCAAGGAAATCAATACAGATTTTACCAAGCACCCTTTCATTGTGGAGACATCAAAGCTGGACGATGCTTTTGACAGAGCTGTACTTCAGTCTTTTGTTAATTAGGTACTAAATACTGATATCAAGGAAAGTCACTGTTAGTCCCACGAAGAGTAAAATATAAATGAACAGCACACAAAATAAAAAAAGTTATGCATGTAACTGTAGTTCTCTGTTTTGTGTCACCTATATATTCCGTGATCTCATATTCCTTCTCTATATTATGGTACCCTGCTATATCTGATAAGGTTATATTTTCACCTTTCAGTTGAGAAGATGGATTGTTACACACTTTGTGTCATTTACAAAGATGAAACAGACACCTCAGGTATAAATGTAATCCCAATACAAATAAAATCATACCTAAAAGACTCTGACCTCCACTGTATAGGGTAGACACACCAAAAGTGGAATGAAAAACTTTTTTTTTTTTTTTCTGAAAATACATCTCAAAGAAGTTCCAGTCTTGGATCAGTACAGGACTAAGACTTTCCAAATTTTACACAGCACCATCATATCTATTTGGCAAAACCCTGCTTTGTAAATAAGAAAAGAGATTACTAATGTTTCCTTTATGTCTGTTTTGATAATTTAAACCATAAGTAGTTAAATCAATTACTCTCTTGCTCTCACTTAACAGTGTGAAGCTAACAGATGATCAAACTATAATAGAAAACCTTTAGTAATAAACCAAACTTTATCTAACTTGTTTCTTATTTTTATCAAATCTTGACTGTGGTTTTGTGCCTTTTATTTGGTGAAAGGATCCTGTACGCATACTGAAGAAATCCCTATTTCTATCCTCATGTCCAAGTAGGTGAAAGCTCTACCAAACAGATACAAAACTATGTTGGCTTTGTGAAGTTTTTGCTGTAGAGCAGAGTAATGAGTTTACAAGCACAAAAGTTTAACAACTAGTGATATGAAGTGCACTCTAATTTCATCCAATTCCTCCATCCTGAATGGCTTTTCTCCTGCTTTTTGCAGTTATGACAGTCTTTTGATTAATTTCTGTCATGCAAATTACAGCTGTTACAGTACTGCATACAGAATACTGAATGCTGCACTTGCATACTTCTTTGGTATTATTTTCTTCATAAGGATCCTATCTATCAAGTAAAAAAAAAGAATGAGTCATGAATTCTGGAGCACCTGATGTTTCACTTGTTCCTTTATTCTCTGGTATCCTGGAAGGTAAGCTCCTAAACGCTTCTGTACTCTTGTTACTATCTTTTTAATTTTTAATTCTTTTTAAAGATACTTACTGTGTCTCACCTTTTATATATCTGCAATTTAGTTTCAAGGAAGCAATTGATTTTAAAAGTCATATATACACTGAGCTTCTCATTGTGTAGTTCTCTTATAAAAGAAAAAGGTATTGATCAACCTCATTTTATGCAGTTCTTAAAATGACAAGAATCTGGTGAGAACTATTAAGCACTGAAAATCTTCATGTCCTGCTCTCTTAAAAGGTCAGCTCTGCACAAACTGGGAGTCAGGGATTTCCAGGGCTCATTTACTCAAAATCTCCTAGCTTCCTTTGTAAAGTCCTATTTTTCACCTGTGAAGAGGATGCAGGTGGTTATCTGTATCATCCTTGTGCGAGTCCCTTTTTGGTGGTGAATTCCCATTCTGAGTTTTGTTTTGGAATGATTCTGCAAGTTTCACTTTTGGCAGGGGTATATTAGAGATTGTAGAGAGGCGCTCAACACTCCAGTTTCTGCTAGGAAAGCAAAAAGTTCCAGTTCTGTGCACACAGAAAACCAAATCCTTCCTCTGACTGAGGCTGGGAGCAAGCCTGCCAGCTCAAGGCGTTTGAGGTCTTTAACATCTGATGCTTTTGGAATGCCCCTCTACTGCATAATGATGTGGAAAGAGAATCAGTGAACAGACACTGTACCATAAATGTTTGCTCCTCCTTTGTCCTACTTACCCACATCCAATTGTTGCCCAGTTCCTCCCCAACAATATCTTTCTGCAAAAGACTTATCCAGGATGACTGAGGAGAGGTCTGTCTGATGAAAGCTGTTCATTTAGGATCCCTCCAACATGGAAAAATAACGAGAAGTACCTCCACTGTCATCTCCCATTGCTATAGGAAAGCTCAGATGATTTGCTTAGGTGAGATGCAGAGCATTTTCAGGCTTAAGTCAGTGAAATGAATCTGAACAACAATGCAATATTTCCATCTTTCTCAGATTCCTGCTCCTATATCTGAACTGCATTAAGCAAGTTCGACAGTCAGAAATCACCCTTTGCAAAATGTTGCACAGAGAGGCAGCTGCCTCCCTACGAGACTTCAAGACTTCCAGCAAAGTACGGACATACATGTGAGGCACATAAGGCTGCACTGCTGTAAAGGAGGAACTTATGGTTGTGAGCTTACCTGCATTGTGTAACTAGATCCTGCAGACACATATTAATTCAGGGGTGTAAAAGAAGGATGTAAACCATACTTACAGGCAAGAGTCAATCAACTCCAAAGAAATACTGGAGCATGAATTACAGTTGACCAGAAATTGTGAGGTAAGCCTCTCTCAACCACAGCCATTAACAATGTGTAAAAGGCCTGCTGAAGAAATCAATCCATAATTGCAGCATTTATCAAGTTCATATAGATTTGTGTTGTTCCTATCTAATTTGGATGGTATTACCGAGGAGATGCCCACAAGTGGGATATCAAAACAGCACCTGGGAGGCTATTTCCTCATTTTGTTTTATCTTTTTGGTATTCTATTGAGGAATAAGATCTGAAGTTAACTTCAAAGGACAGCCAGATTCTTTGAAAAGAAATTGTTATTGATCATAGGTCCACAGCTGTGCACGTTAGAATGCTGTGTAAGCCTTTCCATCTATGAATCCTCTATGTAACTTTTCCTCATATATTTAATTCTTTGCCCCTATGCTTTATCACTTTTTCCAATTACACAAAAAAGGTAATCTAAAAGATAAGCAGGAAATAACATTTGGAATATCCAATGGAGTTTGTTTACATTCTGCTTTTATCTTGAGGGGATTATTTTTGCTGATGGGCAAGGAAAAAGCCAACAAAACAGCTAAGAAACGAAATGAAAGCCTGAACTTCAGTTTCCAAGAGGCAGACTCAGATCAAATTTGTTCAAATAGCAATATACCTTAAAACAAAACAAAACAAAAACGCTTAAAGATGTCTTTTAATGCCAACAATGCTTGCAAAGTCAAATTTTACAGCAGTCACCCTACATGAGGGATACTGGCAGTAAGAATTTTCTTACTGCAGGAATCCACAAAATAAAAAGCAATCTGTGACCCAAATGTTGCTTTACTGTGCAACACTGACATTCTTCACACAGGATAAGAGATTAGATGGAAAAGGAAATTAATTTTCTGAAGGTTCCTCCTTCGCTTCTCCAACTCCCAGATCCTTCTCCCTTCTTTGTAATCTGAATATTTTGAAAGATGGAAAGAGAGCCCCAGAAAAAAAGGAAAATAAAATATTGTAACAGTGCAAGGAAGCAAAATTAAGATGTGTAGTTGTGAAAAACTTAAAGAATAATATGACTAAGAGATGCTGCTTTTTGCTTTTCTAAGATATATATATTAATATAAATATGAACATATATACGAATACATGTATATATATATATACACTGCCATAAATCAGATGGGGGGGACATTTTCCAAAAATCAAGCTGATGAGTTTCAATCAGGGGGCTCTGAGCTCTGCTACATACATAGCAATGCCCCACTAATGGCAGGAGAGACATAGTTTTAGTAGAGAATATATGATTTTGTCATTATATTCTAATATATCAACAAGGAACATTCAAAGATCCTTGTGCAGACTGTGCAAATTTAGAGATCATTTAACTGTGGGTAGGTTTTGAGAGTGAACTATCTGGGCACATAATCAAGGGATTGGGTAGCGAATTGAGAACACACCACAAGAGATGGTATGGTACACAACACAGAGCTCAGCTCTGGAACACAAGATGATCCAGGTACTGAAAACTGTCGCTTTAATTAGCAGTGAGACAAATACATTGGAAAAAAAATCATCAAGGGTCCTCAGGTGCACATTGCCAAAGGCTGGGTGAGTGAACAAGGGAAACATCACTGACTGATCACCACATTCTTATATTCTTCCCTCGGCATCTACTTTTCACCCATCAGAAACAGGATGCTGGATCAGAAGGACTGTTTTTCTGAGTCAGCATGGCCCCTTTTAATATCCAGGAATATTAACTGAATGCTGAATTTAAAATTGATGATTTTTTGTCTAGGGGATGAGTGGGTGGGGCTTTTTAACATTTATTTAATTTGTTGGGGTTTTTTTCTAAAATACTGCCAAACTGGGAGTATGTGTTTTCTCTTCCATTTTCAGTCTGAAAGAGAAAATACAGCAAAATGCTCATGGAGGGAGAATTATTTTTTAAAAAACTATATTTTAAATGGATGCGTATACTTTAACTGTCAGTGTCTGAAGTTACACACATGCAATCAGATATTCTAGCTATTGTATTTAAGAAAGTTTAAAGAACCTTTCTCCAGAACCCCTCCTATTGTCTCCTTTTAGCAGTATTACAAAATAAAACATCTAGTTGCTACAGGATGTCATATCTCTCTATCTCTTCAACCTCTACAGTAATTTCAAAATAGACAGGTAGTTACATTTTCTTAGATTTCATTTTTTGAGCTGATGACTGTAAATCAAAGTCCAAAGAAGAATTCAAATTACATTCCAAAAAATCATTCAAACCAGTGCTCCTTTCACTGCTGTCCCTACCAGCATGATTAAAATACTTGGAAAAGGGAAACGATTTTGACAGCCCTGTATCCCTTCCTCTGAACCTACTGACTCATTCTGCCATCTTAAATATCTGCCCTCTAGAAAGAGAGATGCTTTTATAAAATGGAAAACAAAGAGCAGACACAGCGATTTAAAGTTTCTGAGAAGGATACTGTAGAAACCTGTGAATCAAGCAAGTCACCATGTATCCCTCTAATTTATTGGTATGAAATGGAAGTTGTTAGAAGGAACTAGCACAAGCCCACAAAGAAACGTACATAAATATACGGTGTAGGAAAAACTGTCCCTTGTCCGTCTCCACAACTGCTACTTATTTTATCACTCTAAAAAAGTAACACTTATAAGGTGGAAGGCATATCCCTGCACAAATTCAGCAGCAGCATCAGAACTGTGTAAGATTTATATAATTTTTATTTTTAAAAAAAAACCCACAAGCACCTTTTCAGGACAGACCTTGCACAGAACCTCAGTGATGCTGAAGTTGTATGGCACACACATATACTGACATGGGAATTTCAGCTAACAGTCTGTCTCCCAGCGCTTGTTAAGACTATCTTCCTTGTTCTTGTTATGCTCACTTGAATAGCCATTTTGTAATTTTTTTCCCCTGTTTGGAGTTAAGAAGCTCTGCTTAGCCAAATAGCTCTTTATAGAGGCAGCTCTGCCATGTAATCAAAACATCTTACAAAAGGCTGCTCTTCTAGAAACATCAAATTAGCTCCATTTGAAATACTTCTTTTCTACACTCTCAACCAAAACCTGGAAGCAACTGCTTAAAGGAGAGCCAATGAACCTCATGTTGGGTGCACCACTGATAGTAATCATTATTTAATTAGTCCAAAGGCAATTCAATTGATAAACAGGCTTGAACTAAATGTTATGAATAAATTCATCATTTAACTGCTTTGGCAAATCTTAAGTGATATTAAAGTACAACTGTGGCTATGTTTAAGTAACTTTTTTTTTTTTTCAAGATAACATTAAAATATTTTTAATAGACAGCAACAAATTAGGGGTATACATGTACACACTTGTTCACGTGTACTTACTTCTTTATATATTAAAGAGTATACAGGATGCACATGAAAAGTTTGGGTTTGTTTTGAATGCACCCAAATACATGAAACAGAATAGAAATTTGCAATTTTCTTACTATATCAGACCACTTCCCCCTGGCTATTTTTGATATTTTTGCAAAAACAAAATAAATAAATAAAAAGGCGCTGTTTTTTTTTATGACATGTAGCAAGTTATTCACAACAGGTTCCAGTGAGAGGAAGACTCCAAAAATCAATACGTCACCATGAGCACAGAAGATACAAGTCAGATTTTCTGCGAGTTGTATTGCTGCTTTTGGCTTTCTGGGAAATTGCAATCACCGTACAGTGAGATGCCTTCAAAGTCCCCCTTGTAAGCAATTTCTTCAATCTAAGCAATAAAACCTCAAGCGTCTGTGAAAATGAAGCAGAATAGAGTAGCTGAGGATCGCTTAAATTCTGTGGGAAACTCTAGTGCAAATTTACCCAGGGCTGGTAAGGAACAGACCAGAGCCTGGGTGCACACATGGAAGTTACAGGTGCACAGAAGCACGGCACTAGTGTTGGCGTGCTGTGATACGTGCTGCGAGAGAGCCTTTTGCTGGTCGGGCTCTATATGGAAGCACCTTTCTCCTCTACACCCACCCGAACCCCCATAAAAATTGTTCTGGAGCAGCACAGTATCTCCTAAAAACCTGAGTGGTCTGTCAGGCTAGATAACACATCATTCTGTTAATGTGTTTGAATGAGAAGAAGATTTCAGATTACACCATCTACCAGTAGAGACCCAGATTATGCTTTCTGTGAGGTGACTTCTTTCTGTTCTCCTGCTGTGACACAGCAAATTCAGTGCCTTTTATTTCTGCTTTGTTTTAAGGCGCTGCAATAGAGTTTGATGCAAATGACTGATTTATATATGAGCATAACTAGACCCAGCACCTCTACCTCTACTACTTTTTGTCAGCCATGCCTTAAAAGAATAAATACAGCCTTCCCTTCCCCAATGAAATGTGCAACTACTCAAAGCATCATCTCTTGCATACACAGTGGCTGGTTTGGATAGAAGATGATTCCTCTCCTACTTCTTTATATTCTCCGGGTATGTTTGTTGGTTTCTTTTTTCGTTAATCTCTTACATTTGGTGCTCATGGGAATAAAGCTGTCACAGTGGGTAAGGTTAAAATGCGTGTTTGTTTTAAAATAGGGGCTCTAGAGACTTCCCACCTTCTCAGAGTCATATTCTAAGGGATTCAGAGTCCTACTCTAAGGGGAACACCCTCTCTCTTACCTCTCTGTTTTCTTATCTGTTGATGCAAAAGTGAGGTAAAATACTGATATGAATACAATAAAGTCAAAGTAAAAGCTACAAGAACCAGGATTAAACAAAAAGGCTGTTAATGCTATTAGTGCAGAATAAAACAAACAGAGTGAACATTTTCAGCCTTTTAACACTTTAATTACTTTTCAATATTCAAAGTGGTGTGGTTACCTTCTCTGGTTATTAATACTGTTCCTAATTGTAAATCCAAGGTTAAGATAAGCACAACATTTACCCAGCTATTATATGTTCCTTTTCATGTCCTCTTCACTTTTCCTTTTTGTACTGAAGGAAACAATACCTGGTGGTGCTGCTGTGAGAAGAGGGTTCCATGGAAATGTAACTTTTTCATTCTGAATTATTTGGTTAATATAACTTTGGCAACAGCCCACTTTTTGCATGTTTATATACTGTAATACTCAGTGAACCGATACGACTTTTTATAAAATATAACTCCACTTGGACTTCAGAAAAAATCAGACATGAAAGTCTATCAACACTAAATAGTTTACGTTATTCTATTTTATATATATATATATAGTATTCTGCTCAGTCTGGCTTGTCTAGAGTGCTATATTTCTGTGAGACAGTTGACCGTCGAGGCACAAGCTGAATTTAGAAGAGCCGGCTGGGTACTTCAAGCACCAGAACAGTATAAAAGACGCATTATGTTCGGTTTCTGAGAATAGTCTAAGATACGCATTTATTTCAGGTTTTGATCCTCTGAGATCTTAGCAACGAGCAAACTGCACAGATGAAACTGTTTCTGCAAACTTCTATTTATCGACTCTCTGGCTATTTTTGAGGGGCACAGAACATCAGGGCCGGCAGGGCAGTTCCATGGGCCAGGAAAGGGCCAGGGCATGTGCCCTGGCAGGCTGGCGCTGGTGGGCTCCCACCAGCAGCCGGGGGCCAGCGCAGCCTCCCCCAAGGCCGAAGGCTGAGCTGCTGCTCCCAGGCCCGATGAGCCAAGGGATGACCTCTTCCAGCTCATGGCACAAGGCTCCCTGCCTCTTCCAGGGAGAGAGCCTGTCTCAAACCAGGACACTGCATTTAATCTTTAAGCAATTTGCAGGTGTCTTTTTTGTTTTGCTTTTTTATATATATGTATATAGTTTTGTTTATGCATGTATATACTCACACACTGTACTATACACACACACATTTCTTCTAATCTTAAACTCAGAAAGGCAGCAATTGCTGCTTCTCTAGCTGAATGCTACCAACCTACTTAGCTTTTGGCAAGCCTGACCTGAGCCCATGGGCATTCGCCCGACTGACTAATGGTTTGCCCAGGCTGCAGAGCCACCGTGTTTCCTCCTCTGTATCAGGACATGAGAAGAAACATGGAAACAGCCACTGCAATTTGGAGGAGAAAAAGGTGACTCACGCAAGCCAAAAAAAACCAAAACAAAACAAATTATCAAACCACCTTGCAAACAAACAAGAAATAAAGTACTTCAAGAAAATACAGGCTGAAGTTTGTAACAAAATAAACTTTTGAAAATGCAGTGAAGGCAATTGCTAGCGTTTATTTTATATATCACTAAGGCCTTTATAGACAGAAGGTAAAAAAAATCATGCTAGCAAGGTTATTGAGGGTAGTGCAGACAGTGCAAACTTTATGTGAGATGGAGCTGAACTTTTTCTATTTAACTCATCCTATCTAGCTCACACCAAACTCAGCACTTTTTAGCTTGTGTTTTTACAATTAGGACAAGCCCTTGTTTTATTGCTCTTAGAGCTAAGCACTCAGTACTTCATATATTGGGAGACACTATTGCATCCTCCATCTTGTGAGTCCTTCATTTTGGAAAAATTTAATTATTAATTGCCAGTTACAAGTGACAGGATGAAATGTGCCTGGAATAACCACATCCCATTTCATTTCTAGAGAGCAGCATGTGAGAGCCCTGATCACTTCTAGTTTCATTTACACGGGACACTTCCCTGTAAAATAACACCATCCCTGAAAACACACCTGCTCTTTCTCTACAGTAAAAACAACCCCAATCAAGATGACATTTGCGACAAATAATATCCATGAGAATACTGAATTAATCAACACTTATGCTGCAGTTTAACGTGAATTTCTCTGATTGCATGCCAGCTTCCAGACCTGTCAGGCTAGCACATCTCATAGCACCTTCAGCAGACACAAAATGACATTTTCTTTTCAAATGTCATCAAGTGTCCAGAGCTCCATGAAGAAAGGGTATCAGGTTTTCATCTGGGAAGACGGAGCCCATGTCCAGGCAGCAAAGCACAATATAAAAATCAATCAGGTTCCAGAGAACACTTAAGTTAAAAAATAAACTGGTTTCACTGTACATCAGTGATCAGAAGCTGACAGTTTCAACAGTGCTTTATTTATGAAAGGTTCAGAAATCTCCTCTTTAACAGAAACTTGCATTTATTAAGTCCACATTGCAAAACAGTCTCAGTGACAAACTAAGCCTTAATAACTACCATGCCCACTTCTCCTCAATGCCCTGTACTAGTGATAGTCTGGCAGAGGCTGTGGATTACACGCAATTCTTCATACAGGACAAGTGCCAACACGTATGTCATCCCTAAGATTTCACTCAACAATACAGTAAATTTCAGGACTGGTGTTTAAAAGGGAAAAAAAAAAAGAAAGCCCAAAATGCTGCTGGTTTCAAACAGAGCTTGTCACTCTCTGGAGAGATGCTCTGTTTGTCAGCATATCTCATCCTTGATGTGAGTACCAGGCCTGCAGGAAACAGGATTTCTCTGGTTGAAACACTGAATGGGGAGGAAGCTTTAGGAGAGGAACAAAATACTTAACATCACGTCCATTTTGCTTGCATTTTCAATCAAACCTCCCAAGGCAATGCTAAGCTAATTATTTACAATGCTACACTCTCAGTTAGCAAATAGACACATCCCTTTCATTAATGTTCTTGTGAAGAAGAAGAATCAAGCGAAATACAAATTCTACATTTTGTCAGAAATATCGGCTGCCTTCTGCTAAGGCGAAATCTAGCTTTTCTTAGATCCAAGTTCTATAGTGCCATTAGGGTTTTGTCCTGTCATACACATTCAAGAAAAAAAAGCAGTAAGAAACATCTTGTGAGAAATTCTACCTTCAAAGTTCTTATTTTTTTTCTCTATTATAACTCTCATTATGAAAAAATTATGTCTTCTCCAGAGGAGAGACCTATATTTAAGACTAAACTCCCAAGTATTTCCATTTTGAAAAAAAATAGTCCCCTATAATTTAACAGCAGCTACAAGAACTACCTTTGCAAAGCAGCTATGCAGATGCCAGGCAGCCTACTGAATTCCTCGGATCTTCCCAGAAAATTTTTCCCAGGCAAACCACTCCCTGCAAGGGGAGTCCTCTGCCAGCCACAAGTGAGTTCCCCGTACCCCACAGGCAGCTGCAGGTGCACATCCCTTCTCCAGAGGGTGGGATAAAGCCACTTGCTTCTCAGGTGGTGGAAAACCTGTTTTTTAGCAATAAGACTCCCTATATGCAGCTGACACAAGCAGGTAAAGCTGGTTGTTATGCTGAGGAAGGTCAACATCATCATCCCCCAGGAACCAGTCAGGGGCAAAGCAGGACCTGGCCACTGCAAACGATAAAAGACTGTGGGCACAAAAGGAAAGAGAGGGCTGGAGAAGAAAGCACAGGGACTGGAAGAAGAATGAGCTTTGCAGCAGATAAAGGCAAGAGGGAAGGGGAAGAAGTGAAAAAAAGCACGATGTCATTTTGGGTCTTTAATAAAGGAACTACTGTTTTTTTTTCACAGTTGTTACTGTGAAAGATAAAACAAACTACTTTAAGAGGTTTGTATCTGTCACTCATTTTACAACTTGTGGCTTAGATTCAGACAAGGCAATTTATGATATCATCCCTAAGATTTTAATAAACTTGAAAGAAAGAAAAAGCCATTTAGGTGATGATGATCAAAATATTTGTAAACAGTACCGCAATTCTATATGAGAAATTTTGTATCATGTAGATAACTTCAATACTTTAAGATTTGGATCCTAAAAAAATTAAATCCCTGTGAAAAACAAATGAAACGTCTGTCCCTGCACCAGTACAATCTTCCTATGGATAAGGGTATATGCCTAGGTGGATGTATGCCTTTAACTAAGAGATGGTTGAATTCACTAGACCTTAGTTGAAATGGTAAATATGTTTTTACAAACTTTGTTTCAAACATCAATTTCCACTAAAAAATAAAACCAACATCAGAATTATTTCAGTAAAATTCCAAGATGGTAGGGGGGCATCAGAAAACATCAGACAACCTGTCTTTGTTGTATGTGCTGCAATTAACCCTCATCCACAGGTTTAAACAGAGTACTACCTCCAAGACAAAGCATGTCTATTTTATAAAGGTTACCCTGGGTCAAAGTCTGCTCTCATCTATAGCTACCCACAACCTCTGCGGTACAACGAGGTGAAACTACAGGAACAAAATCTGAACTTTAATTATTCTACTTCACAATATCTAGTTTTTTGTCTTCCTAGAAAAGCAAGCTTTTACTGCCTCTAAAACACTTGTTTAACCCTCCCACACATATACTCCATTTGTAATTTCTGAACGCATACACTTCCTCACACTGAGTTCATATCACTTTATGGAATTAAATGACATATCTACATCTGAGGCCAGCTTCAGGTTCTTCATGAATATGAAAAACAAAGAGATCCTGGGAAGGAAAAAGGAATATTGGAAAGGACATTTCAGGAAAACCTTTTAAGAGTAACTGAAAAAATCTCATAATAGAGAGAAACAAACTAGGTCATATCCTCCCCATTTCTTATTCCTCATTTCAAATAAAATATTTATTTGAAATAGCTTAATAAGGAAAACAGAGAGAAAGAACCAAGTAAAATCTTTAATTTCAAAAGAAATATAGGTTCCTTAGCACTTGAGAGAATTTTGTCTTAAGGCAGAGGAAGGAGGTAGGATGAAGGAGAGAGAGAATATCTGAAGAAAAGGAGTTCAGAAGACAGGGGATTTTACTTGCATTCTGACACATAAGGAATTTTGTTAACTTCACAGAGAGCAGGTGGAGACACTGAAGCATTGCTTTAATTAAATAAGTAAATTTAAAAAAAAAAAACACAAAAAAACACACCAAAAAAAAACCCAAACCCAAAGAAACAACAGCTCCCCCACTGAATGACATAAGTAGAGACACGTTGTCGTGTGCCTATCAAAGGAGTTTTAGCAGTAATGTGGCCAGAGAGGCTTATTTGCCAAAATATTCTACCTCATTTGAAATACCTGCAGGGATATGAAGCCATTTAGTTCTGCTTTCATTATATCATTTTCCTCCCATCCTTCCCACAGATTACTTGCTTTGTGTCAGCCACCACAGGTTTACCAAACCCTTGAGGGAATCTGGGCTCCACAGAGTCATTGTGAGCCAGAGGACTGATCACTTCATGATTTGGGGATTATCATTATTTTTTTTTTGTCATTTGTATTAAAGCAATGTGTAGGAGGCATCAGCTGAAATCAGAATCTCTTTGTTATATGGCATTATATTAAATACAGTAGGAGATGTGATTTTCCTGGATATTAATTAAACAAGACAGAAATAGTAAAGTGGAGAAAGAGGTCACATAAGATCTCTCAGTGGTAGGTCAGGGGAAGAAGCCAGGAGAAAATTCAAGTCTCCTGTATTGCAGCTCAGTGTCATCTCCACTAAAATAAAACAAGAAAAAAACCCCTTGATTTCTTAATGCTGCAGCTTTAACTTTTGGTGATGAAAAAGGTGAACAGAACCTACAGTCTTTTGCAGCAAGTTGGCCAAATACCCCTACGTATCATGCAGTCTTCCACTGAAACTGATAGAAAACCTTTTTTTTCCTAATCTTTCAGGTTTTCAAAAACCACTTGATCTTCTAAAGGGAAAATTTTTATTCCACATCCTGGCTCTCAAAATTCTTCTTGTACCTTCCTATTCTTTTCCTGGTTACCTGTAGTTCTTACAAGAAATGGTACCCACAAGTACAGACTTGGATAGAGAATGCAGATGTGGTATTACTGTAACTGTGGTGGCTCACAGACAGAGTAAATTCTCTTCAGGTAAAAAATTTGTTTAATCTCTGGGAGAAAATATACTCCACATTCATCTGGCAACATCTCCAGAGATGCTATGGTTTACAAGAAGCAGGTTATAAAACCTTTATTATGAAGAATATAAGTAAATCTTAAATGGTATGTAAACTTTCTGGGACAATATGAATTTTGTGCATCACATGGGTGACAAGTAATCGTATCTTTTTTGATGGTATGAAATGGATTCCACTCCTTAGAGAATGCAAATTTCAAGCACAGAGAGTTTAAATAATTGCTACAAAAATTTATCTGTTTGAATAAAGCAAAATTTATACATAAATGAAACCATCAGACTCACTTGTTTAAGCTTGTCATTTGAGAGTCTGGATACAAGAAATGGATGATTAGAAAAGATGTACAAGTCCCCAAACTTACATAAATTTTACACATAAATGCATTTAAAAATAGGAATTAAAAAATAAAAATTAGAAAATAACAGCATTGTATTAGCACCCAAAAACATTTCACACCTATTTTGTGACATTCTCTAAAGAAAAATATATTCACAAATCATGCTAGTACAGTTTACACCCACAAAATACTAATGTTCTTAAAGACTTGCTTCTTTCTATTTTCTTTGCAATATTTTTTGTATTTCAACTATTTAGACTGTACACTCCTCTTACTGTAAACTTATGTCTGCAAACACAAAAGCTGGGAACATCTTGTCTTTTCTTTAAGGATAGGATTAGTAGAACCAATTCCAACAATTTTCTCCCATTTAAAATACCTGCCATTCCAAAAAGGAGAAAAGCCAATGCCAGATTACTTAAACAGCAACCCCACAGTGTTAGAAACAATCATTACTGAGCAAAATAAGAATTAGAGAAGAGTGTTTTCCCTGAACAGCATCGGTGTTGCTTACAGAGAGGGCTGATGGAGCCCTGCAGCAGCAGCAGCCCCACCTGGCTGGTCAAGGACCTCACCGGGGACCCTCAGAAGAGGCAACAGCATCTCGCTGTTTGACAGGCTGGGCTGCCTCTGGCACCAGCCCTTCTCCCCTGCAGTCACAGAAATAGGCGGTGGCTCAAAGACTTAGGCATGGGATTAAATACCTGTGCATTAGGTAACACACTGTACTGGTTTTGGCTAGGATAGACTTAATTCTTTTCACAGTATCTTGTATGGGGCTATGTTTTGGATTTATGATTAAATCAGTGTTTATAACACATGGATGTTTCAGTCATTGCTTACACAGCACCAAGGCCTTCTCTGTTTCTCACACCATCCCACCAGTGAGCAGGCTGGGGGTGCCCAAGGAGTTGGAAAGGGACACAGCTGGAACAGCCAACCTCAGCCAGCCATAGGGATATCCCAGACCATATGGTGTTGTGCTCAGCAATAAAAGCTGGAGAAAGAAGGAGGAAGGGAGGATGTTCAGAATTATGGTGTTTGTCATCCCAAGTCACCGTTAAGCGTGATGGAGCCCTGCTTTCCTGGAGATGGCCAAACACCTGCCTGCCCATGGGAAGCAGTGAGTGAATTCCTTATTTTGCTTTGCTTGCGTGCGTGGCTTTTCCTTTTCTTATTAAATTGTCCTAATCTCAACTCACAAGTTTTCTCACTTTTACTCTTCTGATTCACTCTCCCAACCCACCAGGTGGGACCAAGTGTCTGGGTGGAGCTGAGCTGCCTGCCGGGGCTAAAGCACAACACATGCCACAGCCTGGTACCCAAATACGCGCACAAGCCAGATGATCCACAGAAAGCCACAGTTACCCACCCCGTGGGACTCCGCAGGCAGGCTGCCAGGCCACATTAACACCTCCAGCTCGGTCCAGGTCAGGTCAGTTTACAAACACTCTGGAAGCCGGAGCCAAAAAAAAGCTTTGCCTACCTCAAAAGAAGGTACTAAGAGCACAATGAATAATATACATGAAGCCAAGCTGGCCCAGATCAAAACAGCACTGGCAAACTGCCAAAGGGTATGAATGACAAATTGATCAGTTGTGAACTATTCTGATGGAAGATATTTGCCTGTAGGAAAAGGTCACACCTTCAGACACCTCTCCTCTGCTTCAGCTGACCAGCCAGATTTACCGGGCAAATAATCAAGAGTAACCCCTCAGTGCTGCTCCTGAGGGAACAACATCCCCCATCATCTCTGAGGGAAAACAAGACTTAGGATACAAAATTCATAGGTGCACTTTGTAACCCAGAAATAGAGAGCCCTTGGAAAGCAGCATACTGTCCTATTCAATGAGCATAATAATAACTAGTGCTCTTGTAGGAAATGGGGAGCATAAATTCATAGTAAGTATTGTTTGGGATGAATAATTCACCCAGCTCTAATTATGAGTATAGCGCTCTGAAACACTATTCATGAACAGCATCTCCTAAGCCTCCAATAACAGCTGAAAAAGAAAATATCTGGTATATTTAGTGCTAAATCCTACATTAATAAAACCAGTATAATACAGGTACTTTGCCATCTATCTATTTAGGAGTTCTACAATGCATTTTATACATGTAGAACTGGAAGACTGCCTAGCAATAAAAATGGAAAATTCAGACACTTTCTGGGAAGGTCACCTGTTTTCCCTGAGCCCTGGGTCCCTGTCTGTGATAGAATTGCCTGCCTCCCTTACTTAGGAAAGAAAATATTTCATAAAGGAAAGAAAGGATCATCCAGAAAGAGGGCATCCAACAAACAAAAATAAGCACCAAGAAATGTTGTCAAACCCACAGTAAGTATAGAGTAACTAAACAATTAGAATTTTAAAAATCAGCATCGCTACGGTAGGTCATGATAAATCACAGGACTTCGAACCACTTTTCCTTTTTTCAAAGTGTGTTGTCCTCTTTATATTTCAAAACAGTGAAACAGCTGTTAAGAAAATGCTGCACCACCGCTGCTTTTCTCCCCCTTTCTACTACTGCAACTTCTGTGGACAGATTAGTGCAGAGTGCTGATTTTGGATGTTGCTAAAAATTATTGCACCACCATAAGTTGTAGTTTAAGTTCTAAAATGGGCCATGTGTCATAGAACTAATGTAGAAAAATACTCTATATTTCATTCTACTTTTTCCTAATATTAACAGTATTTTTTCCACTAATAATATTACACTCTTTTTAATAACTTCTTGTAATAATTTTTGGTAACACTTAAGCAGAAAGAACTCCTGCATACTGCTTACGGCCAAGAGTCCTTTATTGATCTCATATCTAATCATGGCTCTGAACTGCAGATAGCAGCAATGTGAAATGTTACAGATGAAATCTCGGTTTGGATGAAACCTGACAATAAAGTTTGTCATTGTAGTTATGATTATTAACTTCACATTTTTATTAAGCTATTTAAATCCTACGTATACTTGGGGGGGGGGGACAAAAAACCCAAAACCTACAACCCTCAATACACTGTGAAGTCAGAGTAATAACAGCTATTAGATAGCTTTTAATAAAACAGATATGCTAAAGTCATAGGCATGTAGAGCATTTTAGGAAAGATACGACCATTAAAAAGGAGAATTTTTTTTTTTTATTAAATCTAGAAAATTTCCAGTGAATTAACTCTTCTTCCCAGAAGAACTAATTATTATGACACTGCATTCGCAAGATGCACCTTTCATATTTCTTCTTCAATTTTACTGAAAAAAAATCCCAGTAGGATAGGTACCTATGGCAATATATCATGTGAAGAGACATATTAATGTGGGCCATGCAAAGAACATCTATATATAACATCTGATCCTGTCTTCCTCTGTGTTCCACAGCAAAATCTGTATTGTCACTGCCAGTTTTAAAAGTTTGAAAAGCAGTTCGATGATGTATCTGGATAAAAGCAAAACTACAAGAGCAAAGTTCTCACGCAGGTTATACACCTGCTGAAATGATAAATACTTTTTCCACTACAGCATTACAGGTGTGCTGTGACTGCTTTTGGGGGGAGGAGGGAGTGCGAGGAGGGGATTGTAATTTTAGAAGTGCAGACCTCAGATATCTTATTTTCTCATTAAACTATGACTAATTGCAGTGCATAACAGATGCAGCAATACAACTTTGGATAACAGCTTCACAAATATCACATACGCTCTTTTATACTTTTAATTAGCACTTCCTTACGAAGTATATGTGATGAGATTATTTGAAAGTGTGGAAGTCCCACAAGACCGTACACTATATCATTCTGTGCAATTCCCCATTAACATGAGTTCTCCATCTCCAAGATGCATTAACAACCTCAGGAATCCTCCATTAATGTGCAAAATGCATTGCCAGTTGCATGAGGATACGACAGGCAGAAGAGCTCTTTAGGCAGTTTGCCCAGGGTTTCTTAAAGTCTTTTCAACTGTATTGCTCATGGAGCAGCACTGAACATATAGCACATGCTGGGCTCGCAGATGATAGATTTGGCATGTGTGTACTAGCCAGCCTGCATCTAGGCTGGTTTAGATAGATCTAACTTCTCAGCCATGCCAGCATACTTCTACAATTTGTAATAAGTCTTTGTGATGATATTATAGACTTGTCTCAGTAAAACAAGGCCATGAAATGCCTTCAGCAAAACTACCACCTTGACCAGCTCGACTGATGTTAAAAGAGGGTTGCTTCATGGGGGTTAAGTACTACAGCAGAATCCCTCCTAGATTTAAAAAATAATAAAAAATTAAAAAATATCTGTCTAATACATCCAACATACAGGAAAACATTTGCATTTAGGATCATCTGGATCACCTGACCCTAGGAAGCCTTTGTTTAATTATGCTGAACCCTCAGACCTTGTCCAAATTTGCCTGAAGCCACAAACCCTCAGCGAAGCTTGGAGAACTGGGGAATTCCTGTTGAGGGCGATGCCATAAACCTCACCTAGGAGTTTACATAGGGAAGGAGAATGTTTTCAGGTGTATAAAACACATGTCGAATGTGTTTCTGACTCTTCTTTCCGCCAGTCCTTGTTAGTGCTTACAATTTACTAGTACTGATTATTAAATCCCTTAAATTTAATTATTACATCAATAATTAAATAATTAATAAACATTTAGTTGGACAGAATGTGCAGCATTTTACCCTCTCTATAACAGAAGGATTAGTAAGCACAATTAACCCCCCATAGTCATCCTCACAAAATGGCAACACACAGTTTAAGGATGTTCTGTAGATAAGAATGTGCAGGTTATTTCACTAAAAATAATCAAGTCTAGAAGGTCTGCATCTCCTACCGTGGTCCAACACTTGGGAGACATACTTGAAAAATTGATCTTTAATCAAAAAACCGCCCTTATTTGAGAAGTAAGCATTGTGTGGCAGCATGTTTGTTTCAATATAGGATGAAATATTAACCTTGCATATATTGCAATGGCCATAACAGTTGCACGTGGCACAAAATATTGCACAAGTATATTGCTTTGCTGTAATTGCAAAACTTTTTCATATCAAAATGGTTCAACTGCCTTCAATCCCGATTTTTCATTTACAGGATATTTTGGGAGATGACATAGATAAAGAAGAATTCTAGATCAGAACAACTTCTTTTAAAAATACGACAAACTCCCTGTGTTGACAATTCAGTTTCCTGACTAGCTGTACCTCTGAGCTTGACGGGTTTGCAGTTATTATGGAAACAGCAAAAGTTAAAAAAAAATTAAATAAAATAAACCCCAACCCAAACAAACAAAAAGACACTTTATGAACAGACAACTGTATAACTGTCTTCATTGATGTTTCCCATGGTTTCCCTGAAGCTTGCTGGGTCACGCTATAGGGAGAGATGGGAACCTGCTTCTGTTGGTGTGCGCTATTACAGTAGTACCCGTTTTCCTGCAGTTGCATCCTCCTCACTCAACCATTATCCAGTAAAATGTACAGTACTCTGTGCTCACATGACTTCTACCAGAATTTTTTTTGAATTTGCTTTATTCTCTTATGAACAATTAATACAGAATTGAATTTTTACATTAGCTTTTTTAGGAAAACGCTCACCTAAAAGAAAAATAAGAAGCTCTAAGCATATTCCCATATAACAATGAAAACAAGGAAAGAAATAATAATAAAAAAATTGTTCTATTGCTTTGTGTTGGTTTTGATGAAATAAAACCCCAACTTTTTTCCCAACACCTTCTTACTATCAGTGTTAGAAGAGAACTAGAAATGTTTAGGAAAAGATACAGTCAATTAAGTGAAGTTTGTCATCTTCAAGCTCTATTCATCACAATTATGCAGTAGATGCAAAAATTTAGTATATAGCTGCTGACTCTACTGAAGGTTTTTAAGCTTTGCAGAAGTAGAGTAGTAAAAATGTAGGCTTGGCATAAATGAGGTGAACTCTAGCATATTCATATACAGGAGATATCCTGTTACTCAGAAGGATTAAATCAACCTTCTTTTTGGTTAACAGTAAAAATGAAAGGTTCGGTACTTCAGTTTGAAAAAAGCTATTTGCATAGTCAGTAAAAGCTGTATTCTAACATATGAAACAAATCTGTATAACAGATGCTTACCTATAGATTTTCAAAAGTGAGTAAATTGCAGAAACAAGCTTAAGAGAAGTAGTTACTTTCTCAAGTGATGGCTTGCACACCATGTTATGATAAGGCAAGTACCAGAAGCAACTGATTTGATTCTGTGATAAGGAATTCCCATAGTAGTACTTCATCCTCGCTTAAATAAACGTGTAATAATTTCAAGATGGCTAAGCAGAGACATAGCTATTGGGACCAACGTATGATCAACACGGGGAACTGCTGAGGTAGTGGGAAACTGGCGAGATGAGGAACAGATCGATTTGTCAGACATTTGCAAGCACAACTGGGGGAATGGATATTCCGTTTCCAATGTGACGACTTCCCTGCTTATAATGAAGCCCAGCACAATAGGACTGAGATTTAATGAGTAAGCATTGTTATGCAAAACAGGACTGAAAAAAGGAAAATTCTCCAGGGCTATAATAATGTTACTATTCATTTGTTATTACTCATTTGGCTTAGAAGCAATCTCTAACCCCTAAGCCTTGCAGAGGTAGTTCAAGATGGGTAAATCATATTTGTAAATTAATTTGTGCAAAGCCTTACATTATAGTTTTACTAGTGATGTGCCAAATCTCATTTGTGCAGTGTCAAATAGACTGTAAACTGGATTAGCAATAGCCTACTCTTGTATTCTTTTTCACAGAGGAAGACTTTTGGGATTTCCATTTCTTTCTGAAACTTTCTGTACTTTAGATGGACCATTTCGAGTCTAAAACTCCTGCTTTCAGACTGATACTTGGAACATTCCCATGGCCTCCCACTCAGTTTCAACGATATATTGGAAACTAAAACTCAATATATAAGAAATTCCTAAACATTTTCCCTAACTATTTTCCTCTAACTATCTTGGACATTGTCACTTATCTTATTCCCAGCTTAGTGGCAGCATTAACATTTACACTTTTGTCTGAGGAGGGGTTCACATATGCTCTTTCCAAAAATATTTCTGAGCCTGACAAAGTCTGATGAGGAACCAAATGCCATTTGGGATATAGAGTCAGTGAGCCAAAAGACAATTCTGTTGTATATATGAATTTTTTTTTCAGACCGAAAGGAGCTAGATTTTTTCTCTAGTAGCCCAAGAAAAGAAGACAATAATCTTGACACCTAGATAAACCATTTAACTAAATTCCTCTTCACGTCTCAGCTATGTAGCAGTCAATCCACAGTAACTAGTAACAGTCATCCAAGACTTCTCTGCTTACTGAACGCAGTCCTTAAACCAACTGTTGATTTCACTTATATACACGTTATTATACAAAACTACCACTCACAGATGCTACCACATAAAATTACAGACAAACAGAAACAGATGAACATACAGATAAATGCGTAAAACGCATTTAGATATGAGGAAGAAGGAGCAAAAATACAACACAACACAAGCTGTGTTCATTATTCTGGAACTTACCTGAAAATAGTCGTATAAATAACTCTCATGGGGAACATCTTTTCTAAGATCTGCTATGGAAACTGCAGCCTGGCTGTGCCATCCGGAAGCTTGGGTTCTGATCTTTTCCAAAAGCAGAGATGCGACAGGCACTGCCACCCCCTGCCATTCACTTGACAGGTTTGGGATGTATGCTGATGGGGAAAATGCAAATATTGAGAAGTTTAATCATTTGTTTTCCCTGAGAAGGAAAGAGATATGTAAAATATCTGCTTGCTATTTTTTCTGTCACTTCTGTTAAGCAGCGGTACAAGTGGAAACCTAAATTTTACAGCTTTGTTCTGAGAGCCTGTTTTCTCCGACAAACACTTCTGTGGATTCATTTTCCAGGTGGTGAGGTAACATGACCTTATGAACAGCAAACATACACCAAAGGCAACATATTAAACCAGCTTAAGAAAGATAATACAAGCAAGGTTAGTTCAGTTTAATATCATACTCGTTGTTTATGGCCTATATGCCAGCTGATAACAAAGCATCGAAGGAAGTCAAAATAGAATTTCACCTAATGAAACCATATGGGGCTTGACCCTACAGGGTCCTGAATCTGATGGAATCTTTTGTGTTGGGCGAGGGAGGGTATAAAATGGCCATAGGGAAGGCATAAAGAATCACACGAGTTGTAAGGCAATATAACGGCAGCCAAGGGTTCATTTCTGGACAAAGAACTCTCAACTTTTCCCCTTACAGCTAAATCCTACTCTCATGTCCACAAGTATAGATCTAGAGAAAGAGCAGGATGGGTGGATTGACTTCAGGCCTAGGTACCCAGGAATAGAATTTGACCATGCATATTAGTAAGTGAGTTCTAAAGTATAATTACCGCTTGTGCTAATTGCCTCCTCAAAGCTACATGAATGAATTCTTTCAAACACATAGAGAATAGTGCCATTTAAATATTTGTTTTAGTAAATTCCTTGCTTTGTAGACCTTCACATGTTGACATAAAGCACACGCAAACTAAGAGAGAGCATTTTTTTGGCAAAATGTTTTTCTCAAAATAGGCAATGAAGGTAAGGTGCAAGAAAGTAAGAATTATCCTACTTTTACAAGGGGGTAGCTGAGGCATTGGCTTCCTGAGTTTCAGGCAATTTCTTTCACCCCTAACTTTAAAAAAGTTACTCTAAATGCTGATCAAATAGCTGACTAGCTTCTGCTTTTGTTTATAAAAAAATTGAAACAAGATATCCCAAAGCCGAGTCACTCTAAAAATCCATGAGTACCTGAATCTACACCACCACATGCACAGCAGTAGACAGAGCGCCTGTTACTTGCTGTAACCCTTGGGCTCATAATGAATGAAGGCCAAAATGCTGTGTGACCTCCAAATGGTCTATAAAGGCCCAAATTAGGAATTTCCATAAATCAATAACCTGCGTTTGAAAATGTATTCTTGTCCTTGCTTTTGTTTGTGTCAGAGGAGAACTGAGGCTGTCACCAAGTTATTAGTAAAACCATCAACGTGGCAAACAAAGATCTTGGTGACACATTACAGAGCTCTAGGGGATCATGGCAATAAAGAAAACAGTGTCAGAATAATCCAGCATAGTCACCAGGATAAAATTCAAATAAAGCATCAGGTATTTCAATTTACCAGCCCTACAGCATTTGTTAGTGCAGTGTTCAAACCACTCCCTTCCCAGCCCCACCGTTTTCTCTTTACAACCTGTTAAAATAACACTGTCTACAATTACAGGGTCATTTGTTATGCATGATATAATAGACTGCAAATATAAAAAGGCATTATCATTACTTTTGTCCTTTGTTCTTCCAGGCCAGAATATTGCATAGTTCTTTACTTTGACATTTATTGCTTTTAGATTGGTAATAGAATGGTTTGTGTTGCTCATTATCTTGAATGATGATAATATTAGAGTTTGGGGAGCTTGCATTCCCTGTTAAGTAAAGTAAAGGCTTCATATAATTTACCAAAGGTTATTACTGGACAATTACCCACAATACAGTTCAAGTCTAATAAACATGAGCCACATTCACTCTTAAATACCACATCTGTAGTATGGTTTCTAGGAAACTGGAGAGAATGATTTATGTCATTTATGGGCGTGAGGGGAGGAGGAGTGTTTATATGTGCGTATGTATATACATATTTTTATATGTATTTTTAGTGTTTACTAATGGGTGTCCTTAGGGAAAGGATTTCATTCAAAAAATCGCCTAGCAATACAGCTGGGACTGAGCAAAGAATGGGAGGGGAGGAGGGATACGGTACACCCTCAGTTTTTCCCCTTTACTATCAGAAAAAAGGAGTCATTCCAGATTTAAAGAAATAAAAATTACATCAGATTTTGGCCTAAGACTTTACATAAGAACTTATGTAACAGCCTAATGTATTAAATGAATCCATTAGCAGGGAACGAAATTCAGAGCCTGATTTCATCGTTCCATCCCTTTTATCTCTGACCACAGTTGGTGTCCCGTTCTGACCAGCTGTAGGACCCCATTCTGGATGGGCTTCACTGCCTGTAGTGTGCGAGTGGCTCCATCCCTGGACAGGGTGGCTGAGAGTTTTACACCTGGGAAACTTGTTGGTTTGGGATTCCTTGGCAATCCAATCCATTTCTGAGACTTGCAGATGTTTATATGTATATATAACACTGTCTGTGCAGAGACATGCACATGTATACAAACACTCACCTTTTTTTTACCCCCCTGTTCCTTTTCTGTTTAGCACTCCAGTTTGCCTGCAGCCATTTATGTTCAATTTATGTTCATCAGTTCATTTCTCTAGCAGCAGCACTTTCAATGAAATGTTTCTATTTGGTGCCAAGTAATAGTAGCTCGAGTTATTTGCCCTATGAATCTCAGTAGATTAGTTTTTGTAATTTACATACATATCCAATTTCTACCAATTTTCATTGACAGCTTTCTCTTTGGACTTTGTTTCATTTCTATTTTTGAGCTGTAACATTGTTTCAGACTTACAGCTCTCTGTAAACTTTATGATATATTCTGCATTATTATAGTTATCTAGTAATGCAAAAGTGAGAGAAAAACCTTTAACTCTAAATATTAAAATAGTCTGCAGAAAATGGAGTTAATGTTTCATGAAATAAATGTCATAATACGAAAAATGTATCTTAATGGAAATTTCTTCAAAGCCTCAGATGTTTCTTTTCTGACTAACATCACTTACTATTCTTCATATGAATCATAAACCCCAGACTGATTAGGTCATCTGGTTAATCCGTATGGCAATAAATAATTTTAAAACTACACAGATTTGCAGTTATGATGAGCTGACACGAGATGAGTATGAGCCTGTGAATATAATCACAGCCAACTGACACACCTGCGATTGGGTTGCTCTCAAGAGGGAGCATATTGATGGCTGGTATTTCTGATGTTGTTAGAACAAGATAAGCTGTAAACCAAGATAATGCTCTTCCATGCTGTGCCGGAAACGCTCAGCAGATGTTCGGGTGAAGCAAAGAGAACCACACAATTGCTGTTATTAGATCACTTGATATTATACTGGGTGGACCGGTGTAGGTAGGAGACGAACACCTGCGGAGCCGGGAAGGTTTGCTCAGCGTGGGCCCCATCCAGTCGTGGCTCAGGGTAAGGGAAGGCTTTCCAGGAGCTGCTGTGGGATTTCAATAGGACTCAAGGTACGCAGGCAGAAGCTACGCAGACCCATTCAGAAGCACTTCACCCCCTGCACGGAGTAAGCCTGGCCCCGCATCTCCCCTCTGGCGCCTAGCAACTGGATGCGTAACATCTAAATGTGTTTGGTGCAGGGCACAGCTTAGCGAGTGCAGCTGTGGTAGCACTGATGCCTGATAGGTGCGGACCCGCAGACTGCAGTTCTGTTCAAAACTGGAAAGCAGAAGGTGCTGTTTCAGCGAGGGGAGCTGGGTGCCCGGAGAAGGCAACGAGCATTGCCCTCAGAGTCTCCCTCTCAGACCTGCAACAATACAGAACACATTTGGGGGTATTTTCAAAATAGCCTAGGCAACTTAGATGCGCCAATTCCATTAAAATTAAAGCAATGCGCTTGTTACTTCCACCCGCTTTCAAGACTTCAACTTATTTTTAAAAAGCCTAATGGCAACATACGTAATGAACAGGCCCAGCCTTTCGACTTTCCTTATCCTCTGGGCTAGAAACTGGAGGTGAATTCCACTGCACAGCAGAGATACGAGGTAGCAGACAGCATTCCCATATACAAAGTATGAACTCTTTTCTGTACAACCGTCTTTTAATAAACAAAAGAAAAAGGCGGTATGAAAATGTGTGTCCTAGTCTAAGCAATAAAAAAGCTGTTACATTTTGATGAACACTGCCACATTCAGAGGAACAACAAAAATGTTCAACTGTGCAGTTTTGAAAATATAGCGTGTCCCAAAGAGACTTATTTTACCAAATTGAGGCGGGATCCTCATAAAGTTGGAGAGACGGCACAGAATCTCATAACTGAGTAGCACGTAGGCTAAAAATTCAGCCAGGAGAGAGAGCAGTCACCGTGGAGCTCAAGTCATCGAAGACTGGAAATCAAGCAAGGGCAAGTACTATTGATGCAGTCTTCCCCCAAATGGATACTGGTGATGAATGCGCTTCAAATGCCAATAATCTCAACCTTTGTTCAGTATGATATAAGCTTTGCATTACAGTATTGGCAAACAATTGCTGCTATTTGCCCCCACACTGCCATTTTGTGCCTGCCCATCTGGGCTTGCAAGCGGTCGCTTCTTTGTTTTCTCTTTCCACTGGCTGTAATTACTTCCCCAATGACCTAGCAAACTTTGCAAACTTCTTGAATGAAAGTGACCTTGATGCCTAAGTACATTTTCTCTTTGTCTTGTTCAGTCCATTTTAAATGCAAGTTCTGTATATTAATTTTAGTTGATTCACGGTTTTGTTAGTAGTTTATTTTAGTGTAGCAGCTCCTGAAACAAAGGACTATCTTTTTTTATTTGTTTGTGCAATTTACACTTACACATCAGCTCTCTAAGGGGATTATCCCTCAGTCAAATCTTTAAAAGAATTTACCTCTCTCCAGGGCCCAGCACCTTGGCTGCAAGTGGTCTCTTGCTCTTGGTGCCAAAGTAGAGTTTTGATTTTACTCCTTTCTCCTCCCAAACAAAATTTCTAATGCCATTCTTGTCCTTAGCCAATTTATATTGTGTTTTAGAACAGCAGAGATATCAGTTTAAATCCTCTTTTTCCTAGGAGAACCCGAACCTATACTTCTGCCAGGCCACAGAATGTAACAAATCTGTCATAACTGTCCTGAGGTGCAGATTTTAATGCTGTTTTTTTAAACTATTCCACTTCGCATGGAACCACTGAAAACGTCAGTTTTCTCTGGTTGAATTAACTTAATTACATCCTACTAAAAACGCAGCACGTTAAATTCAATCATCAAGAGTTCAGGCTTTTCTGATACACAGGATCAGCCACGATGCATGAAACTAAGCGCTGTTGGCACCATAGCAAAAGTACACACCTCTGCCACTACAAACCGATGGCAACATAAAACCCCCTGCAGGAGCAGAGCTGCAAAGGAGCTCCTGCTCTGCTGGCTGCAGAACTTCAGCTTTAGTCCCAAAGAGATTCAGAGGACTGAAACCTGAGGGCAAGGGCTTGCAGAGGTTATGAGGGCTGAAAGCAGCACACTTTGAGTCCATGCAATTCACTATCCCTGAGGACACTGCAGTGGGTACCAGGCCAGCGCTGCTACTGCACGACTTTTCGTCAGTGAGAAAAGTCAGGGTATCCCTTGTTTTACATATTCTAATCTACACAGGTACCTAAATTCCCGCATTTAGGAACAAAAGCCTCAGCCAAAATATGTCTGCTGCTGCTGTATACAAGCAATACTACTGCTGCAATGTGGAGCTCTGGGGACTGGTAATGATTTTGTCTTGTGGGGTCGGAGCCTAAGGCCTGAGCTAGACAGATATGCTTGGAATTTAAGCACTGCTTTTTTGCCGTTTGCTCTTGGTTTAAACATTACATTAAAACAATGAGGGGTTATTAATCACTATCAAAATAAAATATCTAGTTCCACTTACAAGGAATCGAGTAAGCAAGGGTGCCAGCAGCAAATTATAATGCTCACATATGGAAAAGCGATATGCCAACATACCCTGACATAATGGGTCTTGAACAGTAATCTTAAAACTGGAAAGAAGTTTGTCTTCCCAAGGGAAACATTTTGAAGTCTGGTTGGAAAGAAAAATATTTCCATTCTTTGAGGAAAAAAGTCTTTTCTGGAAGACTTGGGACCCTCAGAAAACAAAAATCATGTTTACCCCCTGGAGAATTTTACTGTAACATGCCTGAATAAAAAATTTTAAGGTCTATTATCCTTCAGGGGTTTTGGGGGTTGGTTTTATTTAAACAAAGAAAACATAATTAGCAAATGTTTCCTAGTCTTGTTACAGAACCGATAACATGTAAAGCAAAGAAACTTTTAACATTTTAGCCTTTTGCTGGTATCTATTCATCTGTACCCACTCAGACAAAAACATGAAATAGACAAACTAAACAATCATTACCAGTGAAGCAAATGATCAGTCAAGTAGGCATACATATTCAGGTCCCTCTCCTGTGCAGGCAGTGACTTTCAGGGCTACCGTGATGCCAGTGGGGCTGCACACATCACCTCGCACAGGAAAAGTCACGTCTTGAAGAGCGTTCTTCTGAATGACTGCATCTGCCTCAAGGTATCGGCTTCAACTGCCACGATTGCCACTGGGAAGAAATAGGGATTTGTGTGCGCATTGCGTCACCCTAAACTGCAGACTAATAGTTTGCCCAAAGAATTTCAGATGAGACATTCCCTAATGCCAGTTTCTTGTCACTAACAATGCAGAAAGGTGAGAAAACCAGGTGTAGAGCAACTATAGATGCCTGAAGTTATGTGAAATTAATTCTACCAGATATTTATTTTTATGAATGGTATTGACTCAAAAGATCAATGACACTAAGAAAGACAAAAAGCTGTTATTTCTATTTGCTGTAAATTCTGGATTAGGTTTTGATTCTAAGCCCCTTCTTGTTAATATTCAAGAAAGTATAATCTGTGTGAAAATTAATGGAAAATGAATTACTGCCTTATAACCAAGCAAAGTAGGAACACAGATCCTGTTGTCTAGAAATTTGATTTGTGCTGCATACTGAATGTGGTCCTGGGAGCTGCAGTACATCATGGTGAGGGACAGAAGTGGATGTTTTATAGATTTTTTTTTTAATGCTTAAATAGGTAGTACCTCCACTTGAGCATACGTTGCATGAAAGCTGCCGGGTTTGACCCTGCAAGGCCTCCGTGTGCTAAATTACTTCCATTTTAATTGGTTAGGAGGGGATGGGTTCACAGATCTATTCTCACAGGTTGATATTACAATAAAAGATCTGTCTGGAATAAAGTCTCAAAAAGGCACCTAGAACTTACCAAGTCAAAGTAAACTGTCTCCTATTGAACCTGTATGGTACCAAACTCCTCTAAACAGCATCTCAAATTTGTGACTATGTCTGAACCATTGTTTTCTGGGTGTGGGGAGAAGGCAGGGGGCTGTGAAGTACCTTGTCCCTCCCCTTCTCCCACTGCAGGTGAGGAGATGGACACAGAGCTGTTGTTAAGTGATAGGAGGAGGTTTGTGGATGAGCCACGCTGATCAAGGGATTACAGCAGCAGAACTGTTTCAGATCTGACATACCAGCTTGACACGGGTATGTTTGTCCCCTCCCTGTGCAGGGTTTGGGGGAGCACAAGTGCACAGGGCAAGGCTTGGGTCCTTCAGAAGTGAGCTGGGGATACGGTCACGTCTGCAGTACATGGGGCTGTGCAGAAGAGAGGAGGGGAAAACTGCGGATTCGCAGCGTGAAGCCTGGAGACTTCTTTTTCTCAAAAGACGAGGAAAGGAAGAGAGGAAAGAAAGCCTTCCACAGAAAACCACCTGGTGAGAGAGCATTAGTCTGAATGCTTCTAAAATCATTATTGCTTTATTTACATTTCTCAAACACCTTGCAGTTCTGCAGGGGTCAATTTTCACTCCAAACAACAGACTAAAGCTCAGCTGTTCCTTATCAGTCTGTACAGGAGAGCTGAGCCACACACTGAAAGCTACCTGCCTAACTAGCGATTTGACCCCACAAAGCAGAGGAAGAGCTCCCGGATTTGGGGTCCTCAGCTCCACACAGTGTATTCCTAAAAAGCTCAGGCTTGTGCCTGTCTGAATCTTCAATTTGGCTGCCAAGAAAGGAATTTATTTTAGGTTGATGCTATCATCATTTACAGAGCTACAGCTATGGAAAGGACCCCTTCTGGGAAATGGTCATTAAAACCAAACAACTCTACCTGAACAGCTGGCACTGTAAGACAAATGGGACAAATACTGAAGGAATAAAGTTTTTGTGTAGACTGCATCCCTTTCTGTCTCAAGGCTGACCCATAATTTCTTTTAACTAGCTGATGTTAATAAAGAAACGAAACTGGCAGAAGCTACAAACATAGTTCTCATCATTTTTTTCAACCCAGTGTAAAAAAATTCTGAAACCTGGCTTTTGATTCAATATAAAACAAACAAAAGACCTAAACGTGAATCCTGTTTCTTCAGAATTTTTTCATTCAAATTTCCATTCAAAATCCCAACCTTTTACAATCTTGACCTGCTATTCTGGATAGGTGAGTCAAGAATCATTGGCGCTGCTTCAGGAATGCAGAGGTGTGCGAGTACATCTATGATTCTTAGTTGCGAGAAAAGAGAAATACACCTGAAGGAACATCTGTTTAATAGCAAGAAATTAGAAAGTGGAGAATAGGAGATGAATTATTCTTTTTCTTTGTCTTTTAGATGTTCTTGCTACACATAATAGCACTAACACAACTTCTCCCTCAGCCTACCACAGTTCTCTGTGAGGCACAAAGACCCTTCCCATGCTCCTTCCCTGTTTATGAGACACTAAGAAAAAAGGCATGGCAGTAGCAACGTGAACTCCAGTAAATCTTTTGATCTCCATAGCTGAAACATAAACGAGGAGAAAAGAGGATGTATGCTACCTCATTGAGATTACTCTTATAGGGCAAACAAAACTGAGCTATATCCCAGAAATATATCGCAAACCACCACTATAACTAACAAACATAACAGAGCTGATGAGCTTCTAAATTCAGAAAGGGCTGATATGCTGCCCTGAGCTGGTGGATTTTGTTCTTGTTAGAAGGAAGGATAACTGCTATCACTAGAATAAATAAAAACTAACGATAATTTAAAAACAGCAAACGTCCTCTTAATCCATTTTACAGTAAAAGTTGCTTTTTATACCTAAACGTCATTGCACAAGTAAATTCTTACTTCTTCTTTTCACACACCCTCTTGTTCATGCATGTTTCTACATAAAATAGATATGGATTTCGCACAATAGAGAGGAAAAAAAACCCCAGAGAATGCATGTTCTATCCTGAAAACCAAACGGCAATACTAGAGAAGAAATTAAAGCTTCATTTGCTGCTTTCTGGCATACAGATATTGTAGCAACTTCTTGGTTTCTCTCCTTCCCCAAAAAATACTGTATGCCGGACTAGAGTTTCTGAAAACAAGTCTGTTCTTCATGTACAATGGAGATTTCTGAAAACCTTTTTCTTTACAATGACACACCAGCTCTTCTCTTTCTCATTTGCTTTTGGTTGATCACTTGCAAACGTGGATATTTTATAGTAATTTCATCTATTACCAACCTTTTAATGCAAAAACAGGTACTATTGTGCTTGAGCTGTAGAAACAACTTAGGCTCACTTGCTTCTTTTGGTGAAGCATAATTTTATTTCTTGAGTCACAACATCCAAATTTAGCAGCCTACATTTTTAGGTCATCCATCAACCCAGAAATGATAAACCTGCATCTAGGCTCTCTTTTCCTCTGTTGTTCCTATGATCCCTCACTGAATACATTATTTGTCATTCTTCGTACTAAAGTAATGAGTAACTTAGAAATGCATCTACTGCAAAATACATAAACAATACACTGCAGCCAAAGGTGTGGTTAAACCCTCCCTCTGGAAAGCACCTGGACAAGTTTATAGTGTTCACCTGTAGACCTCCTCTCTTCAGGACCAAATTCACTTTTCTTATTTATCGGCTAAGGACCATGACTGGTGGCACAAAACATGCAGGATGTGAATTAAACCTCCCAATTTGCAACGACTTTTACATAAAGAGAAAGCCGGAGTAGTTCTCCCAGGAGCAGTACTGTACTTGCACTTCCCATTTAAAGGCACTTTGTCTTCTTTGAAGAGAAAGTCCATTAAGTCTAAGAGTAATGCACATATTCATATTGCTTTGAGATTTGCTGTGCTTGGTGGCGTACCAGATAGTTCTTACAGTTCAGAATTGGATACACTTGCACAAGGCAAATCTAATATGCAATCCCAAATTGTAATATGTTCACATTTCCTTTTCTTTTGCGCACACCTGAGATTTAAATTACCTGTATAACTGTTCCCAGACAGGTTTTAATTATTCATTGTTTTTAATTATTCATATTTAGCAGAGCCTCTGCATAACACCCACTGATTTTTTGAGAAAGTAATTTTGCAGATACTATGGGACTGCAAAGCTGGAAGAGCCCTCCTGTATTGCCAGATCCTGTCTTCCACTGTTGTTAGCAAACATGCATCTGTTTTATAGTCCTCATTTTCACATATTTCCTTTATAAAATCTTGTTTCAAGGATTAAAATGTTTTTTGTCTTGTAGAAAGGCAAGGGCTGACAGAGAGCCATGCCCATGAACATCTCAGATGTAGTTAGCTATCCAGAGCCTCATTGCCTCAATAATCTGGTGTTTTAGGAGACTTTGTGATGTTAACAGAGCTGAGCCATCTGCTTGCTATCCATTGAGGCTTCTCCAGGGGCAGCTGTAAGGGGCTGTTCTCCAGACACATTCCTGTGCTGACCTCGAGATGGTGTTTCACTGCTCTGGAATTACCTGATCGCTTCCATATTTTTGCTCAGGCCATGTAAAATAGGGTTTCAAAACATTATTTAGGCAAAAAGAAAATTAGTCTCTCTTTCTATGCTGAAATGCAAGTTACTGCAAGCCATATGGCTACCTTCTACCACTCCAAGGATCACTAAAAAAATGTGCCAGCAGAAGTGGATCAACAAGCACTGACTGTATGGAAGGAAAATAGGAGGCAGACACCTCTGTGAAGGGTTAGCTCTAGCACTGCTTTCTACCGTGACAGAATCCACCGTTTGTTCTGAGGACAGACATATATCCTCACAGTACTACCACATAGGCCATATCACTTTAATTCTCCAGGCAACGGACTGAAGAACAGATTTTTACAAGGTATTTAGGCTGTGTTTACTTTTTGTTGTTTGTTTACTCTCAACATTTTCTCTCTTTGGATCAAAACGGTTTTCATGCCCTTTATTTATCAGCCCAGCCTCAACAGGATGGACAGCAAGTTGCAAGCCCATTTACATCCCCCCTCCTCATCATTCTAATGTTATTGCAGCCCAGTGGGGCTGAGACACTCTCCTGAAGTCACAAATACATCTGTCCTCTCTCAGGTTTTCACTAAAATTCCAGGTGAGTATGATAGCCTTTTCCACTTATCTCCAGCCAGTGCTTGCCTATCTTCATGGCACAGCCTGAGTTCCCACCCCTGCTGCCACAAATCCAAAACTCCCCAGCAATACAAAACCCAACTGCATACTAAATGTACAAAGTCATTAAAGCAAGATTAATGAAATAAGAAGGTTTTAATGCCCTTTCCCCCGGACAGTCTGGAAAGAGGTTTCACATTTTTTTCAGGTGAGTGACAAAGCCGACACTTATTTAAGAGGCCACATATATTTTTTTACCTTGAGTGAAGCAGGAATCAGTTATTCCTCATATTTCAACACTAAGCAACACCAAAGTCCGGGGGTGGGGTGTGTGTATGTGTTTGCTTCCAGTAATGACTTTATATTTTGGATCTTTTTTTTTGGTACATTTTTTTAAAAGGGTGATGACTTGATTACAGTTTTTCACAATTTACACAGCCATTGATATGGGGAAAGCAAACAGGACTCTACTTATTGAAATTAAATCTTTACAGTGATGTTTCAGCAGTCATTTATTGTGGCAGGAATATAGAACCACAAAAACAATAGGAAATGGGTTTGTGTTAAGTATCATATTAACACAATATTTGCAAAATTTTGACCCAGATGATCAGCTCTACTGTCTGCTCTCAGACAAACAGGGTCTCAATCCTTCATGGGGTCTACTTTATAAAAGACAAGACTGGAGACAGACAACCCCCAAGCAAATTCTGTGTAATTCTCTTAACGCTAAGATTCTTCTGGCTGAACTGTCACATGACACTGGGTCTCTTAACAGACACAAGAAGGCATTACAGAGTACAGTTAATGCACAAATATCAGCCATCAAGAACTGCATCCAACTTCTAGAGCCAGTTATCAGGGCAATACAGCAACACAGATTTTAAAGTTTCACCCACATCTAGATTACCTTCTCAAATAGAGGCACAACTCTACGGAATTGCTTCACTTTATTCTTTCTCTTGCTCATCCTCTGAGGTCCAAGACAGCAACCCATACCCAGACAAGCAGAACCTCCTACATTCTTGCCTTAGTTTGGTGGCTACATTTCTTCAGGAAGTTTCCCAGGTTTTGGGTTTGGTTTTTTTTTTGCGAGTGGGAGAAGCAATTATTTTAAATATTAAGCTATGATTTTTAAAGATGTCTATATTCCTATCAATATTTGTCATACAATATTTGTCTCATAACACACAGGAGTTATAACGATGGACATATAAGCGATGCTCTTGGCACAGCAGTTGGCCCTTTGCAAACATCCCTTCACAGGAATCCTTGTTTGCTGCCAATGGCAGAGACTGGAGTCTGAAATCTGGACTCAGTCAGGACTTGGCAGCCTCCAGATGAAAACACAACCCACTGCCTGCCAAACCAACACCCTAACAGATTATGCTGTTACCCTTTCTCTCTGCTGGTGTCCACCAGCAGCCCAAATGAACCAATTGCCTTTGTGCTCTTCATAAAAGAATGCAGTACAGATTATTTAGGCTGTTATAATGAGCTTTGCCTGCTCTGCACTCGTGGGGGCTCCTTTTGTGCTCAGCTTTTGCGCTCATATCATCCTACTGGATAAGGTTGCGAGTATTTTTGTGGCTGTGAGCACGTGTGCTCAACATTTTTGATATGACAAAGTCCTAGACCAGAAGCAATTATGCAAAGACTTTATACTGGTTTTGCCATCAAGGCTTTTGTAGCATTTGTACAGCTTTTTTGGCTTAACCCCTATATTTAAATCCAGATAGACATTATTAGCAGGTTAGACTGGTAGGTTCTTTGACAAAGTGCTTGGGTGAAATTGGTTTATATTTGCTAAACAAAGTCAATGAGACCTGTCAGCAGGATGAGTTATGGGAGCTGCTTGACTTGCTGGGAGATGCCCCAAAGAATAATCAATTGCCTAGCTATTCGGGTTTGTTTTTTAATGTGGCTGCTACGTTAATGAGTTTCTAATTCAACACATGCAGTGTTGCTTTTAGGAAGATGAGATAGTTTGAGGGATAAGGAGGAAGGGTTAAATTTAACTAAGCCATCAGGCTTAAAGTAATATTCCTGCTGCCTTCTTCTCCTGCCCTCCAAGAGGGCAAACTCAAATTGATGTAAATAGTCCTACATCAACACAAAGTGAAATGAGCTATTACAGTGTAATGGATGTTTTATATTGTTTTAACTGCAACCACATGTAGGGCTTTTACTAATGCAGTTAAGTCAGTTACAAAAATAATTTAAAATCTTCCAACTGACGTAGTTACACCCCTAAAAATTCCCAGTCATGAGGCTGGAAACCCCAGAATTAAGCCCGGAGAAAACCTAGCACTACTGATATTCCAACAAGTCAAATACTCTTTAGCTTTCTGGTTGGCCCTGGCAACCACAGAACTCTGGTTTTGGTGACACTGTTGTGACCTCAGCCTTCAAAGGTGCTGCCATCTATCCATGTCAACCTGAGGCTGCAATTGAGAGTTGATTCTGGCTTGTACTGAGGAGACAGGTCTGCATCAATATGAATCTCCCCTAGTCCCAGAGGACTAAACGTCAGCCTGGTTGGTGCTGTTTCATCTGTGACCAGACATCCTCACTTCAGAGCAACACTAGCTGTGTCCTGTCCTGCAGAAGTTAAGCAAACAGCTTCCCAATAAATCCAAGCCCTCAATGGATGAGGATGGAGGGGATCTTTTGCGGTACTTAGGAATCAGAGTCATGCCTTCAACAGAGCTACATGCTCCACGCTACTGAATGGAGATTAGCGGAGAAACTGAAAGGCTCTCCTATATTTTACAGAGTAGAGCTTTTGCACTTCGCTTTTTCTCTTTCCCCTCCTTTTTAAAAAAAAAAAAAGGAAGTAGCTGTGTTGTCAAATGCATGAAGGGAACTCAGGTAAAACTTGTCTCTCGTTTCCACCTTTCCAATGATACCAAGCTGAGAAATATGTCCTATACAGGAATATGACTACAAACTCGGGACTAAAGGATAAATCGGGTTGGAAAGAACCTCAGAAAGTCCCTGGGAACTTGATGAACAGCAACTCAGTATTCTATTACGGCCAGTAGATCACCTGCTGCTTCGTACCCATATTGCTAATTCAGTGAAATTGCATTAAAATATTTTCCAAGAACTTCACTGTGAGGGACTTCATGAGTTACAACTCTTATAACTGAATTGCAGTGTTTGGAAAACCTCACAACAGGTATTCAAATCATAGAATCGTAGAATCCTAGAATGGTTTAGGTTGGAAAGGACCTTGAAGATCATCGAGTTCCAATTCCCCTGCCATAGGCAGGGACACCTCCCACTAGACCAGGTTGCCCAAGGCCACGTCCAGCCTGGCCCTGGACACCCTGGACAACCTGGCCTCAACAACCACTCTGCCACTCTGGGCAACCTGTTCCAGCGCCTCACCACCCTCAAAGTGAAAAACTTCTTCCTAATGTTTAATCTAAACCTTCCTTCTTCCAGTTTCAAGCCATTCCCCCTCATCCTATCACTACATGCCCTAGTAAAAAGTCCTTCCCCAGCTCTCCTGTAGGCCCCCTTTAGGTACTGGAAGGCCACAATAAGATCTCCCCGGAGCCTTCTCTTCTCCAGGCTGAACAGCCCCAACTCTTTCAGCCTCTCCTCATGCTCCAGTCTGATAGAGAACAAACCACAAAGAGGAAGGTGCAAGCTATGAGCACCAGCATGAAGTTTCCAAGAAAGACTTCAATGAATGTAAGAGAAACAGACACGAGGAACAGCAGCCAGCAGATGAATGCATGGTTTCAAATAATGTTCAATTTGTCCAGGGCCTGTGAAACCTTGTTCAGTACCAGCCAAAGACAAACTATTTCCCCTCTTAATGGCAAACTGGGCACTGGGCAGCCTTATGTAAAAGAGATGGCAGTGCTCCCTTTGCAACACAGCTGGTAGGTGTGGATAGCATTCAACCCTCCAAGTTTTCCAGCAAATGTCGTGTTAATGTCTTCACAGAAAGGACTTATGTTCCACGTCAGTCAGGGTATGTTTTTCAGTGACAATCAAAAGAAAACCTGTATCACAGCCAAATAGCTACCTTCTTTCATTGTCCTGGCAGCTCTCCCTCTTATCTATGGCCTGTGTCTTTGTTAGGTTCATTTTCTCTGTGTGCAATAGAAATGTCGTCTGCTGTACCAACAGAACAGCTAGTTCTGTTTCGCCCTTAGCAGCCAAGATACTGAACCTCCCCAGTGCCTGCTTTTTTCTTCTCCCATTCCCAGACAGCTATAGCATTCTGCTTGCCATACAGAACGGATCAGTGGCTCTCTTGGTTTAGATTTTACTTTTTTATTATTTTCTCTCCTTTGGGAGTATGAGCTTAAGAGTATTTACTGAAGACAGAACTAGTAGCAAGTCCATGCTGGCTACCTCTATTTCTGACTGTGTATTTCTGGGCTGTTTTTTCAGCTCATTTTGTTCTCCTGAGTCAAACAGTTATTCTCTCATTTATAATTCCTGTAACCAGGCTTTCTTTTTCCCAGCTAACTGCTCTAACACAGTGGCATTGAGCTGGACCTGCCATTCACTAAATTATTTTCCAGCACATCCGAAAGCATATAGCTTTCAATATGCCCACAGACTCTCAAGTATCCATTGGTGTGCATGTACCCCAAACTGTTAACTTTCAAACACCTGGATTAGTCTCAGCAGTGAAATCCAATATCTCATTTAAGTAGCCACTCCTTCAGCAAGGACAACTTCATCAAGCACATGACAAATAGCTGGGGAATAGGAACCACCTGCATGCAGTAGAGTTTAATTCACCTTCATTCACAAGTCAACATACTAGGCAGCAAGGCAAATCAGAGTCACCTAAAATATTCAGTATTGTAGCACTGGCACAAGAGCATAGATTTTTGCTGCGTGCCATCTTATTTTTATCAGCGTGTCAGCTAGCCAATTTTGCATCCTTTTCTGCTTGTTCTAGTGCTTTCTACCTCAAGTAGCATCACTGGTTCCAAGGGCACCACTCACAGCTGATAAACTCTCTGTACTGCACTCGGAGCACAAGCAAGTTTTCAACCTGTATAGCAAAAGGAAAGGATACTTTTCCATAGCTGCTTTCTACATCACCTCATACGATCTTTACACACTGCTAATAGTAATTACCATTGTCTTCATTTTCCACTGAAAAGATACAGAGATGTTGCAACCCAATCTTGAGACAAATGAAATAGCTTGCAAACCTACCAATAAGGGAAAGACATAATTTTCCTCCAGAAGATACATTCAGAAGGTATATCAACATACGTTTAACATAAAGGTTTTAACTGCTATAGAAATGAAGGCATGGAACAAGCACCACAGTTAGTGCTTTGATCTTAACAAATTTAGTTTGCACATATTAAATTACCCATAAATGTTGATGAAAGCAAAATGATAATTCTGGAGCACAGTAAATAAAATGCAATTAAAAACACCAGTGTAGCAGCACACCTGGGAGTTACATTTGTGTAGAAAAGTGATTCAGGAACAGGTTGGGGAAACACATCTCACAAACATTAGTGTAATAGCTGAAAAAAAATGGCAGATTTTTTAATTATGGTATAAGCCTAATCAAATTACAAAAGTCTCAGAAATATCTGATTCAGCAGCTTCTTCTTAAATGGCAATATAATACAACTGTGGCAACCAAACAAAATAAACTCCCTCCTGGTAAACCTGTGTGTAGAGGACACAGATTCCATGTACTTCAAGAATCCACAATTGTGAGTGCAAACTTCCTCATGCACTGGTCATTGCACAACAGTTAGAGATCTCCTATTAAAACAAAGAGAAGCACTGTTGGTGTATTGCTTCTTTACAGCAACAGCAGCTTTCACATACATACATGCAGTAGAAGAACATTAAGTAGACTTGTTGTGAGTGGTAACAAATGAGGTTGTAAGCTTAATATATGGCCTGGAAAATTTAGAAATTTCTGTCTCTAAAAGTAGGATTAATAGAGCTTGCAAAGTCTCACTGAAAGAAAGGTACCTTACTGGCTCATTTAGTATCAAACAATCACCCAGCTGCATCACCCAGTTCCAAATAAAAATACTGACAACCTTCACAAGGTCATTACCCTCACGGATATGACAGAATTTAGCACTGTCACATCTTAGACAGCTATTCCTTTTCTTCCTCTTTTTCTTTTGCTTTACAGGGGACCACAGAGGCACGTGTCAAGATCTGCACAGATCAGAGATGTAGGGACTAAGCTGTGGGTGGTTCTGAAGACCAGAGGGGCAATTCATCCGAAGACAACAGGGAGGACCTGGTGAAGGAAATGACAAAACTAGCTGGAAAAGAAGCAAAGATGATATAATTACCCATGCCCTCACTAATGCATAATAGAACCTTTACCAAAAGGTTATTTCAAACCAACTGAAGTCCAAAACTGAAAACTCCCCTAAGAACCCGAAGTGAAAAGTAACTGTAAAACAGCAAGAAATCATAAAATCATAGAATGCTTTTGGTGGGAATGAACCTTAAAGATCACTTAGTTTCAACCGCCCTGCCATGGGCAGGGACATCTCCCACGAGGCCAGGTTACTCAAAGCCCTGGCCAACCCTGGCCTTGAACACCTCCAGGGATGGGGCATCCACAACTTTTCTGGGCAACCTGTTCCAGTGTCTCACCATCCTCAGAGTAAATAATTTCTTCCTCATATCTAATCTAAATCTACCTTTTTCAGTTTAAAAACATCACCCCTCATCCAATCACTATATTCCCTGATAAAGAGTCCCTCCTCATCTTTCCTGTAGGCTCCCTTTAGGTATTGGAAGGCTGCTATAAGGTCTAGCCAGAGCCTTCTCTTCACCAGGCTGAACAACCCCAATTGGGTCAGCCTGTCCTCATAGGAGAGGTGCTCTGGCCCTTGGATCATCTTTGTGGGCCTCCTCTGGACTTGCTCCGCCAGGTCCGTGGCCTTGTTATGTTGGGGGCTCCAGAGCTGGACACAGTAATCCATGTGGGGTCTTACCAGAGCAGAGTAGAGAGGCAGAATCCCCTCCCTCAACCTGCTGGCCACACTTCTGATGCAGCCCAGGATGCAGCTGGTCTTCTGGGCTGTAAGCACAAATTGTCAACTCATGTTGAGCTTCTCATCAACCAACACCCCCAGTTCCTTCTCCTCAGGGCTGCTCTCAAACCATTCTCCACCAAGCCTGTATTTGTGATTGCCCCGACCCACGTGCAGGACCTTGTACTTGGCCTTGTTGAACTTCATGAGGTTCACACGGGCCCACCTCTCCTGCCTGTCCAGGTCCCTCTGCATGGCATCCCTTCCCTCCAGCATGTCAACTGAACCCCACACAGCTTGGTGTCATCGGCAAACTTGCTGAGGGTGCACTCAATCCCACTGCCCATTTTGCCAACAAAGATGTTAAACAGCATCAGTCCCAATACTGAGCCCTGAGGAACACCACTTGCCACTGATTGCTACTTGGACTTGGAGCTGATGACCACAACTCTTAGAATACAACCGTCCAGCCAGTTCCTTATCCACTGAGAGGTCCACTGATCAAATCCATGGCTCTTCAATTTAGAGACCAGGATGTCGTGCAGAACGGTGTCAAATGCTTTGCACAAGCAAAGACTTTCGAGGCTTAGGAAAACATTTGCACTCCCTAGACAAGCCCTGAGCACCCCAGCTGCATTTGTGAATGTACAGCACTACTGGGCTCTTTAGGGGACACCGGTGAACCCAGGTGTAAGACACTACATTGAATTCTGGGTCCTTCCACACAGAAGACCTGAAGTGAGCAAAAAAAAAAAAATGAAGTGCAATGTGCAATTAACAAGGGTTTAAGAACAGGATTTAGGAGAAAATTGAAAATAAAGTGAACTGGGTTGATAACCTGTTGGGTTATATGACATCTGTTTACCGATAAGTACTGAAAAAGGAAAGGGTTGAAATGAAAATCAATCATATGAAATCAAAGCCAGGAAAAAAAAAAATAAGATCAGCATCAAGCAATTTCTAACAGTGAGATGCAGGGAAGTCTGTCAAAGAAATGTTGTAGACCCCCTCAAGAAACTTTTTTTAAAAAAAGTTCCCCAAAATCCCAGTGCCCAAAGGGTATATAACAGAAAACAATCTAGTGTTACTGGGGGCTGAGCTAGGTGACCTCTAATGTTTTGTTATAGCAAACATCTGGCACTTACACTACCAAAGTAACATACACAAGGATTGCAGCCAGAAATCAAAAATCTGGTATCTTAAGGGGGTGTTTGCAACATAAAATCATAAATACAGATGCAACAAACACCTGACCTAACTTTTACCATGGGTTGTTGAAAGCAAATGGGGATGTAACAATCATTTCTGTTGACTGGGGGAAATGGGGATAGAGATGTCAGGGGAAAGACATGATTCATTTCTCGCATCCTCTCCCCAGGCACCTGGCATGGGCCATTGGCAGGGATGGGAAACTCGGCTAGATGGGTCTTTCACCTACCATTGCAGATGTCATTTTTCCAGAGAAAGGATAAGTCAAGCTCAGCAATCAAGTCACACCCAAGAGACTCAAGAGAAAAATCGTCATGGGTCTACTTCAAAGAAAAATGCAAGCTGGCTACTAACTTAGAGATCAGAAGGAATGTTAAATAGTTAGGAGTCTTCCGTGAAGTGTATCTCTCTGGGGGTCTTCCATCTCCCATGTAAGGAGACTGACTGACACAGGAAAGACTGTGGTCTTCCCAAACCCAGATAGAGTGGAGCCCAGGGGAAAAGATGAGTATCTACTTTGTTTTCTCCAGGTAAAAAGATTTTTTTTTGGTGCAGGTTTTCTCTACATAAGTGATATTTTCAATGCATCTATTTGTCACTATCATCTGGCATTGCTGAAACACCAAGGCCTCACAACTAGAGCTTATATTCAAAGGAAGATCTTCACCATGAAACAAAATGCAAGCCATTTGGCTAAGCTTCAAAGAATTAAAAAAATAAAATATTGCTGAATGCCAGACATCTGATATAAAAATAAAATATATTTTTCCCCACGAACATTCAGCTAATCACAGAAGCACAGAAAACAGAGCTGGAACGGATATCATTAGGTCAGTTAGTCCATCCTTCTTCCTCAAGGCAAAAATCAATTATTCAAAAAACAGAACCTGAAAATTAGCTTTCATTGTAACATGCAGGTGCTTTTCACTGTTTTCATGCTGTGGTGACAAAGAGAAGATGACCAGAACTGATTGAATCCACATTTCAAAACAAAACCAAATAAAACGTATTCCTTTTGTCTGAGACTGGTATGCAAAATCCTGAAAATTACTGCAGTGAAGTGTAAGGGATGTACAAAAAATGAAGAATATCCATCTAGTGAAAGAAATGAGCATTGTGAAATGAGTGATTTGTTGGATGCTGTGAGCACAAGCAGACATGAATCCTTTTCAGAAGCAGTCAGAAAAGCTTACAATGGCTCATAAATCTAAANGGGGGGGGGGGGGGGGGGGGGGGGGCAGAGACAGAAATAAACTAAAGCAAACACTTTAATAATGGAGGATGTCCTGTATATGAGGGGAAAAGATAAGTGTTACTGGGTAGTACGAAACAACAGGTTGTTTAAGCTTTTGCTCAAGCACGAGAGTCAACAAGAAGCTATCAGTTTTATCCAATCTGTTGAGAAGATTCGTATTCACAACTGGTCTGCAACCAAAGGGACCAGATGATTCCCTGCTGTCACTGCACTGAAGCTGGAGAGGAGCGTAAGCTACGCTTGGATATTCATGCATACCAAGTTCATTGTAAAATCTGGAGCAATCTCCCTGGCTTAGGCCCCATTCTCTGTGGCCTTAAATAATGACCATCTGCAGTGGGAACCCTTCCCAGGCATAGTATGGCTATGAGACTCATCTTTACAAGACTGCCTAGAAAGGAATATATGAAAGAAATTAGAGTCCATATACTTGTATTTCAGCAAGGGGCTTACCACAATTCAAAGAAATAAAGGGGGCTAGGGGACGACACCAGTGAAGTACACAGGACTACTTCCATGTCTAATGATGGCCATATGTGAAAGCACCAAAACAGTGCCACATTTATATGTCAGAAATGTTGTGAGGCCATGTCAAAAGATCCATAATTCACATCCTAATGCAGCTGAAGGGACTGTGAGCCTCTGAGTCACATATGTTTTAGACTAGGTGCTCTCTCTTTCTCTCTCTTTCTAGATAGGTATGTATATCATGGTACATAGGTATGGTATTGTACACATATCTCACATTCTGGCATTGACCAACTGAAAAGAAATAACTTTACTCTTTTATAACATTTTTTTTTAGCGTTCTATCTTACTAGGCAGCAAAACCCCAGATTGTCTAGCAAATATTAAGACAAAAATGTTATTTTAAAGTAATAATAGATGCAGTTTCTTTTTCCAATTATAACCACAAAGACACAATTTATTTTACTTTTCCAAACGCATGTTTTTATAAGAACAATGTCCTTTATAACTTCGGCATTTATTGCCAGTACTCTGGGTATTTATCATTCTTGGGACAAATGGCAGTCAGAAGGCCTGCATACAAACACTTAAATATATGTGTATGATGTTTTTGGGGGAAAAGCTGTACAATATATATGGAAGTTTCAGCCTCAATGAAGACACGGCTGAAGTGCCTCTATACAAATGCACGTAGCATGGGGAGCAAGCAGGAGGAGCTAGAGATGTGTGCATGCCTCCAAGGCTATGATCTCATTGGCATTGTAGAAACATGGTGGGATGACTCCTATGACTGGAGTGTTGGCATGGAAGGCTACAGGCTCTTCAGGAGAGACAGGCAAGGGAAACGAGGAGGCGGTGTTGCCTTATGTGTCAACGACCAGCTGGAATGCATGGAGCTCAGCCTGGGGATGGATAAAGAGCCGACTGAGAGCCTACGGGTCAGGATTAAAGGTAAATCGGGAGAAGGGGACATTAGAGTGGGGGTCTGCTACAGGCCACCTGACCAAGAAGACCAAGCAGATGAAGCGCTCTATAGACAGATAGGGACGGCATCACGTTCACAGACCCTGGTCCTCATGGGCGACTTCAACCACCCCGACATCTGTTGGAAGGGTAACACAGCCAGACATAGGCAATCCAGGAGGCTCTTGGATTGCATTGATGACAACTTCCTTCTCCAAGTGGTTGAGGAGCCAACGAGGAGAGGAGCTATGCTGGACCTTGTTCTTACCAACAAGGAGGGGCTGGTAGACAGTGTCAAACTCAAGGGTAGCCTGGGCTGTAGTGACCATGAAATGGTTGAGTTCAAGATCCTTGAGGCAGCGAGGAAGGTGCACAGCAAACTGACGACCCTGGACTTTGGGAGACCTGACTTTGGCCTCTTGAAGAATCTGCTTGGTATGGTGCTATGGGATGAAGTGCTGGAGGGAAGAAGGGCCCAAGAAAGTTGGTTAATATTCAAGGATCGCCTCTTCCAAGCTCAGGAGCGATGCATCCCTACAAAGAGGAAGGCACACAGAAAAGCCAGGAGGCCTGCATGGATGAAAAAGGAGCTCCTGGATGTGATCAAAAGCAAAAAGAATGCCTATAGGGAGGGGAAACAGGGGTGGGTAGCCTGGGAGGAATACAGGGGAATGGTCCGAGCAGCCAGGGATCAGGTTAGACAAGCTAAAGCCCAGATAGAACTAAATCTGGCCAGGGACATTAAGACAAACAAAAAATACTCCTTTAAGTATGTCATCAAGAAAAGAAAGACTGGGGAAAATGTGGGCCCTCTCCGGAAGGAAACACAAGAACTGGTTACCCAGGCCAGAGACAGGGCTGAGGTACTCAATGAATTTTTTGCCTCAGTCTTCACTGGCAAGGACTGCAGCTGCCCTGTCCATGATGCAGAATGCAAAGGCGAGGATTAGGAAAATAAAGAACTGCCCACTGTAGGAGAAGATCAAGTACGAGACCACCTGAGGAACCTGAAGGTGCACAAGTCCATGGGACCTGATGAGATACATCCGTGGGTCCTGAGGGAACTGGCAGATGAAGTTGCTAAGCCACTAGCCATCATATTTGAGAAGTTGTGGTGGTCTGGTGAGGTTCCTGCCAACTGGAAAAGGGGAAACATAACCCCCATTTTCAAAAAGGGAAATAAGGAAGACCTGGGGAACTATAGGCCAGTCAGTCTCACCTCTGTGCCTGGCAAGATCATGGAGCAGATCC